>JAMKQA010002096.1:0-18786 GCA_024699735.1 Posidonia australis | reverse complement strand
TCGTCTTTCCCTTAAAAGACTAGGTGGCGACTCCCTTTTCTTTTCTTTTATCCTTGCGCCTTCGCCATCATTGGCATGGCTGTGATCTCCTCCCCTACCCCTCCTCTCCAGGTCGGGCACGGTAGGGCATGGTCACACATACCACCCCAATAACATTTGCATTCTGCCTTTTTTCCCTCCCTCGGGTTTTTGACAGCTGTTTGTTGCCCTTGTTGCAGGTCAATGAGCAAGTTCCTCAGTAGGAGCTCGTGTGTTCCTATTGCTAACCCCCTTTTCCGCTCTTTCTCGAGTTATTCGTCGTTTCTAACGATAGCTCGTCATGGGTCTCGTCCCCCAATTTACTGTCGTAGTCCTGTTTGTACTCGATCACGATCAGCCATGGCCCAGCGCATTAGCAAGTGATTAACTCATAATTCATGCATATTTTATTCTCATATTTGTCTATTTTGTATATAAATAATATTACTCGAGGTGTTTTGTGTAAATTTTGCAGAACTTGAGGACTTCAAAAGAGTCAACAAAAAATAAGGGGGAAAAATAATTGTGCTAGAAAAGAAGAGATTTTTGTACGGAAAATTCTAGAGGTACGTTAAGAGGTTAAACACACATTTTCCACGTGCTTAAATACAGGATAAAATATCAATCAACTAGTGGAAAAAGTCAGAGAAGATTCTGGATGACATGGATGCCTCCTAGGCGCCTAGATACAGATTCGGCGCCTCCCAAGCGCCCACACCAGATACTTTTGACTCGGTCTTCTTTGGATAAGATTCTCACTTGTAAATATCTTGTATTTAAAATCCAAGATTAAATTTTATATTTGGATTTGTCTCTAACGTAAGCAAGTCCTTGTAAACCTATAAAAGGACCCATTATGTCGATCTATGGAGCTCCCATCTAGGTTTTAGACTCTTTTGTCTTGTATTTTGGAGAGATTTAAAAGATTATCAGTGTAATCTCAGGTTCCTTCCAATAAAAAGTTATTTTTTATTTAATTATTTCTTCTATTTCTCCTTCTTCCAGTTTTATTTTAATGTTTTATGTTATCATGCTAGGCTAAATCTCTCTTTACATCTAGAGTTCCTGAAGTTAGATCTAGAATATAATTGTAATATTTAATTACATCTCAACTTCTATGCTTCATGATGATTGCCTCTTTCTTATTATCTACTTTGCAATTATATTTTGATAGATCATTGTTAATCACGTATTCTCATGATCTGTACTTAATGATTATTGTTTAGAAATAAGAAACGTTGCATATATCTTTTTATCTTGGTATATTATGCTAGCATGCATCTTGATAGATCATTATAGAATCATGTTTCTTTATGATTTATTCTCGTTATTGACATGTTAGATCTTGATATTGCATAGTAGGTGTTTCACCTTCATGCATTATTCTTGTTTGAAAATAATCCTTGATAATTAGAACTTGTTGCAAAAGATGAGATGAATTAGATATTTACATGATCCACTATGATCTAATGAATAGAAACTCTACATGTACTTTTATTATTGATAGTCTCTTTATGATTCCTTCCATTTAATTAACTTTTGATATAATCCATTATCAACTCTCTCAATTCTTTTCTTTTCAATAATCGATAATAAATCTTTGTTACTTAAACATTTTTCTTTGTAAGATCGACCCGTATTTGCCAACGTACTACTCTGGACGTCGTGCACTTGCAGTTAATTAAAACAAACACATCAAGTTTTTGGCGTCATTACTGGGGATTGGTGTTTTAACATTGATTTATTGTCAGTTATTCCTTTCTTTTCATTTGTTTAAAAAAAAAGGCATCTACTTCATTTTATTTATTTTCAAAGACATTTTTGGAGATCTAGAAGAGAAAGAGACAAAAAATTTTCCAAATCAGAGGAAGCAAGGGCGCCTTCTAGGCGCTAATTTGCATTTTAGGCGCCTCTTGGCCGTCTAGGTTAGGAATTCTTTTCAGATTTTAAATTCTGATATTTTTAGATTTTTTAGAATCCAGATTTAGGGTTTATATTTTGCTTCAATTTCTGTTTTTTTTCTCGATCACCAATTTAAAAGTCGAGCATAAACTTTAACCCAATAAAAATCTTTCATGACAAGATAGAAACCTGTTCTTAAGGACATACATCATATAGGGTGCATTGAAGATTAATTTTATTTCTTGTCAATTTATTTTGAAGATTGCTGGAGAAAAAGGTATGTGTTCACCTACTTGATTCTTAGCATCTTGGAGCATATAATTAGTAGGAAGAACAACTTGTCTAAGCATAATTGTTTGTTACTTATCATTTCAAAGTACCTAAGGGCAACACCTATAGCATAAGATAAGGTGGAGATTTCATGTCACACCCCAAATTTTCAACAATAATTTAAACAAATTAAATTACAGGAAAATTAAAGCTAAATAGAAAATATCAAACTACCAGGAACCTGTGTGTGCGGCTAAGGGACTCCGATCTATATGCACTACGCTAAACCAATCGCATGTCTGCACCTGCAAACCAAAACCACAAGGAAAACGCATGAGTGACCAAAGTCACCCAGTACACATCCCACGAAAACTGCGGAAAACAAAACTATAATCGATTTTCCTTTTAAATTCCTTTCGCAAACCATTTTCTCAAAACCTCATAAATCAAGCCCACACCGGCTAAAACCACAAACCAGGGCTCTACTAGCCTAAAGGCCCTCAATAGCCAAAACCACACATAGTGAGTCCGAAAGCCTGGGGCCAGGCAACCAAACCTTGGCCTCACGCAGTTCACCGAGGAGCGACCACGGCGTTCTGCACTGCCACGGTGAAGCCACCCTGTGCAAGAGCGATCACCGTCCCACGAATCTCCCACCTAGAGAACCCTCACAAGCCAACCCCTCCCCGGGAAGGCTGTCCTGTCTCTCATGACGCTACCAGCTACGGGGCATGTGTCCCACCCGCACTGGCCACCACAATGTACGCCTCCTCACGGCGTCCTCCACACACGGTGCTTAGAAGGGAGTATCAAACCTCCACACCCGAGCCTCAATGCTCACAGCGATAGCAGGAGTATCATACCTTCCCGTCATGCCACAAGACACCTCAAACCGCAGACCACAACCCTAGCCTTGAGACGACAATCAAGGAGTCTCACACCTCCAGGACCCGATGCCCCTCAGCCTCAGGTATCTCGGCCCCCGACCTCAACCAGGGAGTCGCGCCCGACCACTCGAGAATGTTGTCACATTCCTTGGTCCAGACGACATGGTCCCACAATGTCTCGGCCCGTACACAGAAAACCAGGAAAACACTTTCCAAAATAGGCCAACTATTTCCTTGAAATCCATTTTCCAAACTATTTTCATATCTTTTGAAAATTCTTCCAAAACCACGGCAAAATGGCACATCAAGTGTCCTAGGTGACCACCACTGACGGCCCACAGCCCCACTCAATGGGACAAAACACAGCAATCAAGAAAGCCCTCGGGAAACACATTTTATAAACTCATTTGGGCCCTGATTCGGCATGCCGAAAATGAAGTTTGGTATGCCAAAATCTGCTGATTGGGTCGACCGGGGTGATTCGCCAGGCCGAATCGACCGTAGGACCAAACTGACAGAAAAACAGTATACCGAACGAAATCGGTATACCGAAATTCACTGATTCGGTATGCCGTTTTCAATTCGATATGCCAAATTCTGCGAAACCAGAAAACAGCCCAAACCCGATTGTTTGAAATTGCCCCAAATGGGACCTCCGATCGGACCCTCTAAACAAACACCAAAAATCTTGCATAAAACATAAGATGTAGACTCTCGAGTCTACTCCAAATCCCAACAAAGAAAACAAAAATCCACTCGCCATGCATCAAGATATAAAATCGGAAAGACAGAAGTGTCAAAACGACCCAAAATGCAACCACCGGCATAAATGCCCATAAATCCACCATAAATACACAATAAGTCACAATAAATTCTAGGAAAGTAAATTTACCAAGATTCCATGCAATCCTAGTAGTTTCAACCAATTTCATGCTCTCTATTACATGGGGAGGAGATGCGTACCTGAAAACGAGCTCCGGCAATCCTTGACCGACTCCGGCGAGCTCCGGCGCAACCACGGCCACGAGAGCACTCTACAACCTCGGGGACGCTCCACCCAAGCTCCACGCATCGCCGCAGCCACTGCAGCCCTCCGCTTCACTCCCTCCCTCTCTCTCTGTCCGACGACGCGCGGGAAGAAGGAATAGGGGATATGGGTGGAAGGAGAAGAAGAGGGGAAAGAGGAAGGAGGAGTGGGGAGGAAGGAAAGGAAGGGTGGGGAAGGAGATGTGCGCACCAGGGAGGAGAAGGAAAGAAGAAGAAAGATGAAGAAGGCGGCGATGAGCGGCGAGGAGAAGTGCGGTGCGGCTTATAAAGCCTGCGCTCGCAATAGCTGGAAGGTGCTCACCTACGCGTCTCAACCACCGACACAACGCACGAGCAACCAACCACTCCGCCCAACCGCAAGCCACAACCAATAGCCCATAAATGTGGGCCCTACGGGGACACCACACCTAGGCCCCACACGGACCCACACCCGAGCCCCACACGCACAGTGCCACAATGCACAGTGGCAAACCACACATAGGGACATGCAAACAGAAGTCAGTCCACGAGGCCCAAGCCCAAAAACATAGAACTGCACAATGGGCCTTAGAACAGTAACACCCGTCCAGGAATAAAATTCATAAAATGTATATAATTACAAAATGAATTTTACAGATGTTACATTTCATCACCCTTCCTTATCCTACAAATAACAAGACAAGGCATCAAGCATTGACCTAAGCCTTAATTAAAATCAAGTAGACATTGGTCCCTAGGATTCAAGCTCAAGAGGATAAGGGAGCCTAATGGTGACTCAAAATTTAAAATTTTTTCCTACTTGGTTTCTAGAAAAGTGGTTCAAAAGACTAAACCTTAAAAGGCATAGTGGTTATTTAATTAGGTCCATTGATCAATCATGGGCAGCCTCCCACTTTCCACCATTGATCTGGCCAATTAGGTTAAAGAGTTTAGATTTGAAAATCTCACGAGTTAACTTAATAGTTAGAAGTTATCTAGATTTTAGATCAATCATAAAATTAGAGTTTGTATGACTTGTGTAATTAGATTAAGCATCTTCCGCTTCTATCTTTCCCCTCCTCATCTAGTTGTTTCTTGTATCTTCTCATCTTTTCATCATTTCATCATTTTTATTTTCATTGCATTTTGTTTCAAAAAAAAATAGAGTCAGCTTGTGCATGCTAGTTTGGGTTAGAGACCATACCCATCATTTGGTTAGTTTAGAGTCTAACCCATTTGAGTGTTTTAAAAATAAGATTGAAAATACAAAGATGGATGAAATAATCAATCAACAATCCCTTCACGATAGATGCTACCCTGTTAGAACAGCCCAACCTTCATGCATTAGAATGCCTACATCTAATGGAAATAATTTTGTGCTTAAAGCCCACTACATTAGTATGTTGCCCTAATTTTGTAACGCCCTGATCCCGGGCATGCTACTATAATAACAGTATCATAAGTAAAATTACACTAATTACAGTAAAATTAAATAACTGTAACTAAGGCTCACCTCTATGAAATGATGTCCAGCTAGAAGCTCCGACTCCGGCACCAGAACTCGACTACACAAGACCTACACCTAAAAACAAAGCAAAGCACATGTGAGTGACATTTAAGTCACCCAGTACGCACCCCAAACACAATAACAACAAAATCCGGCAAAATTACTAAAAACACAACTTTTAGTTTATCAAACTTGATTTCCTTTTTGAAAATCCATTTTAAAACATCATTTCCTTTTTCCTTTGAAATCACTTGGGAAGCTCTTCCCAAGACTATACTCTTTTCAAAGCTCACATCTCCTTTTTCTTTTAAAATATCTGGAAATCATTTCCAAAACCATATTTTTTTTCTCAAAACTCATCTTTCTTTTATTGCTTGGGATTTCTTCCCAAGACCAAAACCACTTTCAAAACTCATATCCTAAGAAACCGCATTTCCGACCAGATCCAACTTAAAACACGATGCCTCTCTGACTCAAAACCAAAAATCATAAATACTAGCTGGGAACTGGTTAAAACACAATTCTTATTTTATTCTAGGATTTTAGGACCATTCATAAGTCCAATCCTAGCCAAACCACATTTCTTTGCATTTTTCATAAAACCACACACACTTTTCTCATTCATTTCCACTTTTCATTATTGATGTTACCTTGATCAGGGGTAACCAGGCAAACAAGCAGTAGGTAAGGACATCATTTTCCTTACCTCCCTGCACTACCGCGGTGAAATTCCCCATGAGGGATGATACCACCCTGGCCAATCGGCCTTAATTTCATTTCATAAGCATGGGGATACGTCTTTATCTGATGTCCCATCGGTGACCCAAACAACTAGATTCAATAACTCAGGCTTAGCCTACACCGTCTCAAGTTCGGCAACCACAGTCGTATCTGACAATTAGTTTCATTAGAGTCTCATACTCCTACCACATTGTCGACACCAACCCCCGTGGTTCCTTAATACATTATTAGTGTTATACTTTCAAAACTCTTTAAGTTTTCCTTTTCAAAACCATTTCCATTTCATTCTCCGGGTTACAGGAAGTTG
Organism: Posidonia australis; assembly: GCA_024699735.1. Classification (NCBI taxonomy): domain Eukaryota; kingdom Viridiplantae; phylum Streptophyta; class Magnoliopsida; order Alismatales; family Posidoniaceae; genus Posidonia; species Posidonia australis. The sequence goes on along the minus strand of JAMKQA010002096.1, from coordinate 12,149 downwards.
TTCCCATGCAACACCTGACCCTCTTCTGAGGTCCCAACTCAATTCAAGAAAAACAAGACTTTAAAATCATAAATTGGGTCTCATGCCCAAAATTACTCAAAACCATACATTCAATCACTTTATTCATTTTTGGGGTCTCAAACCCAAAACCATTCCCAAATTTACTTATTTGGGTTCCACATTCCTCCATGCCATTTACATGGGGAAAACACCATTAACACATGCTCATTCTTCAATTAAAACCTTTTATTTCCATCATTTATGCCCATTTATTCATATGGGCCAAGGGATGAAAACGGCAGACCGAATTCAAATTCGGTATACCGAAAGTCACTGGTTCGATATACCGAAACCCTCTGTTTCGGTCGATTGAAGGTCTTCAGTCTATCGAAACCAAGCACCCCTGTACAAACTGACTGGGATTCGGTATGCCGAACCCAGTTCGACATGTCGAATCTCTTGTGTTCTGTACACGACCCCTGCCAGTAACCATTAGTTCGCTGGAAGTGGGAGCCTCCGGCGGACCCCTCAAACATGCATCATAAAACACAACTAAATCATGAGGTGTAAACCCTTGAGTCTACTTCAAAACCCCTTAAACCATTTGTCAATCCATTCACTATGCAATTCACTCGAAAATCATAAAGGGATGAAGCTCGTATGAAACTACTATAGCATACATCCCTAAAATCCATACAAATCCACCAAATTCCATCCTAACCGCATGATTTCTTCATGTTCATACTATTCATCACATTTCCATCCATTCTACAATTTTTCTACAATTTTACATGCATTTATTCTCATTTTCATGCATTTAACATGTTGAACTGAAAACATGGAAACTAGAGAGGAAAATGGTCGCGTACCTCAGGTAGCACACCCGGCGTCCTCCCCGCACCCCGGTTCAGCCCCCGTGACCCATGACGGCAGTGCACACGGCTCAGTCCTTCTCTTCCACTAGCTCCTCAGTTCCTCCTCCTTTCTCTTTTTCCTCCTTCACTCAATGCCTCCTTCCCTCTATATATCTCTCTCCTCCTCGCGTCGTGCTGGCTGCCCATCCCGTCAGAAGCGACTAGGTGACATAGGCTGGTGTCGCTGGTGGCACGAGTTGGGGAAAGGGGAAGAAGACGGGAATGGTGAGGGCTCATGAAAGAGTGAGTGAGAGAGAGAGTGTGAGTGAGAAAAAGAAGAAAAGGGTAGGCACGCAAACCGAGGTGGCTGTGCATCCTCAAACTGGACTCTGCATTGGTTCCAAATTACAACTAGGAGCACAGTAAGCCAACCAAATCTTCACAATCACAAGAAACAACAGATTATCCATTAACAAACCATTTACACAATATTACAATAATCACATGGTTTACTATTAAAAATGGATAACCAAGCCCAAGTGTCACAAATTTAGTGGAGATGGGGATGCCTATCTTTTTATTAGGAAGTTTGAGGAAGTATGTGTAATGATCAAGTTACAACAATTATCTGATGATGCAATTAAATTGAGATTTATATCATTTACACTTAAGGATGGGGCAAAAAAGTGGTTATATAGTTTTTCCCTTGATTCAATAAGCACATGTAATGATTTCGTGAAAGTGTTCTTGAAGAAATATTTTCCACATCATATCACCCAACAACTTAGGAAAGAAATGAATGGATTCAAGCAAGTAGATTCTGAACCATTTTGGAAATACCTGAGAGGTTTAAAGATCTTTTAGCCCAATGCCCACACCATGGAGTCGAAAAGTGGAGATTTTGTCAAATTGTGTATGAAGGGCTAAATTATTCTTCTATGACAGTATTAGAGTCTATATGCTAAAGAAATTTCATGGGAAAAAAGTGAATAAGAGGGTTGGACATTCTTAGAAGAGATAGGTGAGAAAATAGTTCAGTGGGAAACCACTAGTGATATTGTTACACCTCCTAGAGACAAACATGTAGTAGAAACATCTGTTGCTTATCAAGCAAAAATAGTTGCCTTGGTACGTAGAATTGAATCCCTTGAGCTTCAAAATAGTGCCCTTGTGAGTCAAGTTTCACAATCCAACCTTATTTGTGCTAAATGCCAAGCATCTAATCATCTTTGTTGAAGAATTTCCATTCATGAGCCCAACAGTTAATGAACCTAAGCAAGCCAATGTGGCCTTTCAAAAGCAAAGTCATGATTCATATGCCTCTACCTACAATCCTGGTTGGAGGAACCATCCCAATTTTTCATGGGCTCAAGGATCACATCAAATTGGCCCAAATCTGAATCAAGCAAATCCTAATCAGCCTAGACCTTTATACAGTTAGGGTCCACAAGTCAAACCACCATTTCAAACACCAAGCCTTGAAGATAAAAAGATCAATTCTTTAGAAAAGAGTCTTCAAACATTTGTCAGGGCCACACACAACTTCATGAGTTCCACAGGTCAATCTCTCACAGCCAATACCCAAGCCATAGCTCGTTTTGAGATGTAAATGGGTCAACTAGTAGCCACTATAGGAGAGAGGGAGAAAGGAAAGTTTCCAAGCCAACCTGAGGTGAACCCAAAAGGCCAAAATCCAAATCTATCCCAACAGACCCATCAGGTTAATATGCTTAATGATCTCCAAATAGATATAGTGAACTTAGTCATCTCTTTAAGATCTGAAAAACATGTTAACAACCATGTTGTCATGCCTAATTTGACTCAGAAGGATCCACCATCTAATTCAAGCCCTAATGATCAATCCATTCCAAGCCAATTTAAAGAGCCCTTAGTTTTTGAGTTGAGTCAACCTATCCAGCCAAAAGCACCATTTCCAAATAGACTCAGGTCTAAGAAAACGGCTAACATGGATAAGGTTAGACAAATCTTTGAGCAAGTCAGCATCAACATTCCACTTCTGGATGTGACCCAATAGATGCCCACATATGCAAAATATCTAAATGACCTATGTACCCAGAAGAAATCAACCCAAGTTCTAAAGAAGGCATTTCTTGCTGGCAATGTGAGCTCCATTTTGACTAGCCCAATGCCAACAAAGCAAAAAGACCCTGGTTGTCCTACTGTTTCTTGTGTTATTGAAAATTCTATTATAGATAATGCACTCCTCGACCTAGGTGCAAGAATCAACCTAATCCCTTATACTATCAACAAGTAATTAGGATTAGGAGAACTCAAGCCAACTTCTATTACAATACAATCCATCAAAAAGCCTATGGGTATAGTAGAAGATGTCCTAGTGTAGATTGGTGGATTTATATATCCTATGGATTTCATTGTTCTAGAAACATAAGCTGTCTCTAACCCTAAGGGTCAAATATCTATCATTTTGGGTCGACCATTTCTAGCAACATCTAATGCCTTGATCAATTGTCGGAATGGTACGTTGAAGCTTACATTTGGGAACATGACGACAAAATTTAATGTCTTCAGGATACATAATCAATCCATGCACTCCCTTGAAAATCCCAATGTTTTGCATATAGGGCTTGGACCGAGAACTAAGGCTAAGTTGAAGTCTAAGAATTCCAACAAGTATAAAAAGGCCCAAGTAGAGAAGCATCCAAATGTTGAAATTGAACCTCTTCCTATCCCTCATGAGCCCTCACTCAAACCATCTTTTTCATCTAATGATGAACCTATTGGTTCCACTATTTACATTCCACCTCATTATGTAGATCCTGTCACTAAATCAGCTCATACGCCATCATACATAGATATCCAACAATTGACTCAAAATGCATATAAGGAATATGGAGCTTTTATAGCCTCATTTATAGAGAAGGACGAAAGCTCAAGGCAGATAGTCGAATGAATTGCCACTTTTTTTGGGGGGATCCATGCATGAGCGCACCTCGCATAACTCTAGTCTTAGGCCCTGCATCTCCTACGGATGAAGAATGAAGATGAGAGCGAGGGGTTTGGGGGGGAAACGGGGAGTAAGTGGAGGATTTAGAACTTTCTATGAGGAAGAAAGGATAAAAAAATGAATTAACTAAGGATGAATTGAAATGGTTTTTGAAAGAGAGCGAAGAAGTTTGGAAGGCTAGGCCTCCATCTAAATCATGGAACTCAAGTTTTTGTAAATCTTGTAAATATGTATATAGTTTTTTTTTGAAGCAGTAGAAGAACTCCATCTCGAATCAAGTATCATTGTTCTAATTTTAATTGTATTTCATTGATCATATCATTCATTGCATACATTGAGGACAATGCATGGTTTAGGTGTGGGGGGGAGTCTTCTGTGTGTCTTTTCATTTTTTTAGTTGTTGAGTGTCTTTTCATTTTCTTTTGGTTATTTACCATCATTTTTTTATTTTCCTTTTCTTTCAAAAAAATGAAAACAAAAAAAAAGTGAAAAAAAAAGAACTATCCACATTAGTGTAATCAATTAAGAGTAAAAGAGTAACCTAGTGTTGAAATTCAAAAGTAAGACTAAGTAATTGTGGACCCTATGATTCAAAGAGTAGAGACGAAATCTGAAAAACAACATCATCTAAAATATCTATAACTTATATGTACCTTATCATGCACTATCACTCTAGTCCTTAGCTGTGGGGAATAAAGGAAGGCTGAATACCTTAGTAATACAAACACACAAAAAAAAGAGAATAATAACATCCAATAATTACTGAGTAACTGGATATCGTGCCTCAGTAAGCATTGGTATTCACGTAAAAAGGTAATTGGAGGATCAAAAAAAAAAGTCTTGTCTTTGAAACCTTGGCAACTCGAGTGATTAAGTCCTTAGGGGTGTCTTCACATTTGGTGACCTAAAACCATCTAGTTTGGGATCCACTGACCTAAAGCTTGCTAAATGGGTAGTTAAGAATAAAGTCTAAGGAAGCATGACACTAGGAAATGAAAAAAAAAAATTGTTGAGGTGGTAAGGTTGGACTTGAAAATCCATGCTAAGGTCTGCCTCACAAACACAAAGTACATATGAGTAAATTTTTAAGAAGATGATGTGAAAAATAGGATAGTCACTATGATGACAAGATGAGGGATCTCAACAAAGGTCAAACTAGAGGATTAAGACAAAGGAAACATTGGATCTTTTAGTTGAGAAGGTTAACATGGATACCTTAGATTTTTTTTTCTTTATTTTTCACTTTATTTATTCCTTAACCTCTTTTCTTCTAGGATTTTGTGGGTAGATCCGCTGCAAACCCTCACAAGGCACCAGTCATCCACTAGAACAATCTAGGGGTTTAAAGGCTTGTTGCACATGTTAAGTGCAACCGCAATTCCTGCGAAAGTGAGTTAGGATTTTCTTTTCTTTTTCTTTACGTTAGAGTCAGTTTTGCTCAAGGACTAGCAAAAGATAGGTATGAGGGTGTTTGATTAACTCATAATTCATGCATATTTTATTCCCATATTTGTCTATTTTGTATATAAATAATATTACTAGAGGTGTTTTGTGCAAATTTTGCAGAACTTAACGACTTAGAAAGAATCTACGAAAAATAACGGAGAAAAAAATAATTGTGCCAGAAAAAAAGAGATTTTTGTATGGAAAATTCTAGAGCTACATCAGGAGGTCAAACACACATTTTCAACGTGCTTATACTAGTAAAATATCAGTCAACTAGTGAAAAAAGTCAAAAAAGATCCTGGATGACATGGACGCCCAAATACAGAATCAATGCCTCCCAAGCACCCACACCAGATACTTTTGACTCGGTTTTCTTTGGATAATATTCTCACTTGTAAATATCTTGTATTCAAAATCCAAGATTAAATTTTGTATTTGGATTTGACTTCGACGTAAACAAGTCCTTGTAAACCTATAAAAGGATCCTTTATGTAGATCTATGGAACTCCCATCTAGGTTTTAGACTCTTTTCTCTTCTTGTATTTTGGGGAAATCTAGAAGATCATTAGTGTAATCTTAGGTTCCTTTCAATAAAATGTCATTTTTTATTTAATTATGTCTTCTATTCTCCTTCTTCCTCTTTAATTTTAATGTTTTATGTAATCATGCTAAGCTAAATCTCTCTTTACATCTAGAGTTCTTGAAGTTAGATCATGGATATGATTGTAATATTTAATCTCATCTCATCTTCTATGCTTCATGATGATTGCCTCTTTATTATAATCTATTTTTGCAATTATATTTCGATAAATCATTGTTAATCACGTATTCTCATGATCTATACTTAATGATTATTGTTTAGAAATAAGAAACGTTGCATATATCTTTTTATCTTGGTATATTATGCTAGCATGCATCTTGATAGATCATTATAGAATCATGTTTCTTTATGATTTATTCTTGTTATTAACATGTTAGATCTTGATATTACATAGTAGGTGTTTCACCTTCGTGTATTATTCTTGTTTAATAATAATCCTTGATAATTAGAACTTGTTGCAAAAGATGAAATGAATTAGCTATTTACATGATCCACTATGATCTAATGAATAGAAACTCTAGATGTGTTTTTATTATTGATAGTCTCTTTGTGATTCCTTCCTTTTAATTAACTTTAGATATAATCCATTATCAACTCTCTCAATTCTTTTTTTTTCAATAATCGATAATAAATTTTTGTTTCTTAAACACTTTTCTTTGTGGAATCGACCTGTATTTTCCGACATACTATTCTACTTGTTGTGCACTTGTGGTTAATTAAAACAAACACATCAGCGAACTTCATCCCACCGTTGCTTCAGAGGAGATCTCGATTTCGGTCCCTCCATCCCTCTTTCAACCTCAGTTGTTACCTCCTTACCTCATGATAATCGTTTCCAAGTGCATGGGGTCTCTCAGCCTCTTCTTACGGGGCACTGGTAAACCTTGGCTAGAATGGAGCCCATCAGCATGTTTGTCACAATGCCTACCACTTGAGCTTCAGAGATGCTAGTGTCTTTCCCTCTCTAGGGCTCTATTACCTTTGACACCTCGCCCATTGTGGCAACTTCTCTAATAGGTTCTCTATCTTTCAAATAGTCTGGATTTTAGCCGTCTTTTGCATCTATCCCACTTTCACTCCCGACCCTCGGTAATGCTATTGATGGGTCTTCAGCCATGTAAGCCAAGCATCTCCTGGCCCTCGCCCAGAAGCTGTAGGGCATGGCCTTCTCACATGATCCTACTTTGGTCCTGTCTAACTCATTTGCTCCCAAAGCTCCTCTACAACCTACACTTTTGTTTCAAGCTGCACCCACTACACCTCCACCTTTGCCGTTGTCGTAGCTCCTTACTACTTCGGCGATAAGGGCGTCGACTCTGCCACTTGCACTTCCACTACACTACCCACAAAATGTTACTCCATCCTCTAGTGGCTAGCCTTTTGGTCTAGTTGGAGCACAGCAATCCTCGAGTTTGTTGCCCAGAGCCATACCAATGCAACAGCTACTACTCCCACACTCTACACCCCATACAGCACAACATGTCCTCTACCCTTCTCCCCTACATCAAGCATAGGCTTCAGCATTCATGCCACAACATTCAACACTCATGCACGGATACACCCAACCTTCTTCTCTTGTCCCCAAACCTTCCTGGAGGCTTGCTTGGAGCTCCCTATCGCTTGGATGCCTAGTCAAACCAGCGGGTGCTGGTGAGATGTCACAAGGATGGGGAAAGGTCGACACAACATGTAGTAGCGTCCACGGAGCATCTCTGTATTCTCTCTTGCTTCCTCTAGCCTTTGGACTCGACAAATCACTCTGTCGAAGCCTCTGAAGGAAGATCCCAGAGGAGCTTGCCGGCTGAATCCCATCTTCGACAAGGTACATGGGAGGGGCGTTCCAAGCAGCCTCATCTCCAACTGAGCATCCAGACCTACTCCCTAGTTTTCCCCCGTGTTTCCTAAGCCATTAGAGTATAGGATCAACGAGCCAGAGCCTCTAGTTGCTTCATGTAGTTAGGCTCACTGGTGAAACCAAGTCGCCAATGAGGTGGTTTAGCATGCCGTCATCGCAATTGTTGGTGACCAGGTGTTGTTGCCACAACACTCGGTGACATAGTCCCTGCATTAATTTTGGTCATGGGCATCTTGCATTTTATTCCCAGTACTTATTTTCAATTCATTCTTGTAATGGTTTCTTGCATATTAACCCCTCGAATTTCATCTTTTCCTTGTGATTGGCTCCTCATGGCATTCACACACATTTCCCATGCATACTTGCCATGTATACACATACACTTACCCATGCACAGGGAGATATTTTGCATTGCTGTGTGTCGACTTGGTGAGAAGAGGAGATGCAGTCACCAACAAGGATTGTTTCCGACAAGAAGCTCACGCCCCATCTCTCTTCTTTTTTTTAGAATGAGGAAACTTAGGGGACCCCACCAATTGCAAGCAACCCCATCTCTTTTGTGCATAGTAACTTGTGTTAGGTTACATAGGCACATTTATACCTATATTTTATTTATTTTAAGCATCAGGTAAGGCATGGGCATTATCTTTTCTTTAACTTGGAGCAAGTCACCTAGCTATTCAATTTTGTGAATGGTCAAGCAAGTCCTGATGGCAGATCTGGGAGGCAAATCCAATTGACGAACCCTACAAGCGAGACGTAATGGCGATTTTGGGCGACGGAGGCAACAAACGCAGATGGTTGGCATGACTCACATGAGTTAAAGTAGGCCTTTGACTGGAACCCCTTTTTTATACTTGTGTTGGCTTCTCATAGCATTCATGCATGTTTACCACTTATACATCTCATGCCTATCTACATGCACATTCATGCGTACAATACATGCATCTCATGCGTATTCACGTATATATATTCTCATGCATATTGTTTTTCACACATATTTCTCAAGCATGTATTGATGTATACTTTTCACATATGCACATTCCACGTATGTTTTCATGCATACTTACATACATAATCTCGAGCATATTACACATTGTCACATTGAATTGAATTTGCTTCTACGCCGCATTTCACACCTTTAATCTAACTTTACAATTTTATTCTGTATTGGTTTTCATATTGCCTGAGGGCGTACATTAATCGGCATGCAAATGTCTACATCGACCAATGAGGATTATTTTCTCTTTTCGACTTTCATGAGCATTTGAAGTTTTCTAATGTTTTACGCCGGTTTTATCTCCAAATGTCTCTAATTTACTTGATTTTCCCCATCGCCTTAGAATGTACATTAATCAACATTTCTAATGCCTACATGGACCCTCGGATTATTTTCCTCATTATTTCTCTCATTTTGTGTAATTTTCCTTGGAGTCTTCACACCTGTTTCTCGCATTCACATTGGCATGATTTCGAGCATACATTTTAGGATTAGGCAAGCATACATTTACATTTCAACACATAGATAGAGATTAGCCAAGAAAGACTGATTTTCGAACGTATGGAGGTGCCTAACAACTTTCCTATGCGTAATAAGAATCCTTACCCTTTCTCTGGCTCGTAATAGTTAAGTGTTGCATTCATTAAGCATAGAGCACACATGTGTTTATTTACATTGTTTTGTTTGCATTTATCGCATTCAATTTTTCTTGTCTTTCCGTTAAAAGACTAGGTGGCGACTCCTTTTCCTTATCATTTTCTTTACCTTTCTTTGGTGTTTTCGAGTCGAGTGTCCTTCCTCAAATTCACCATCTACGTCGTGACCTTATCGGGACTCTTCGTGTACTTCCACGCACAATGTGTCGAGTGGTTTCGTTGGCATGATCACAACTAGTTTAGGAGGTTGTGCAATTTCAATTCTCAGTTCGCCCTTTGGTGCAAACTCTTCAAGTTACCAGCGAGGGTTGCAAGTTTCCAGTTCGCCCTTTGGTGCAATCAAACACATATAATAAACAAAATAGAACATCATCTCATTCATTCAACATTGTGTTTGTCATTAATACATTATGTCTAAGTTTAATACAGCCAAGAGGTCAATAAAAGGGAAACTACAAACAAGAACAATCAAATCCTCCTAGGAACTCAATTCCTCCTCAAGTTTAGCAACCCCCTTTAGGAAAGCAACAACACCAGCTGTGCCTGCAAACTTGCAACCCAACCTACAAGAAATCTTGGCAAAGGTAGCTCGAACGCTTGAGGGGCCTTGAGCAACATTGGTAGCATTCCCACGTAGGCTTGGCAATGGGTCTGGTCTAGATGCAGGACCTATGGGTCTGGATTCGTAAAGTATGGATCTGGGTCCTAAAAATAAGACCCATGGACCCATGAACCCGAACCCGCTAGACCCGCTTATTTACTGGGTAGGGTCTGGGTCTAAAAATACCCACACCTATGGACCCGATTTGTAGATAATACATATAAGTTAAATATAAGGACTAATGCATAATATTTATACTATATATATAATATATATTATTCTACCCTCAAATCTCAATCTCTCATTTTCTCATTAATTGAATCTTAGTTGAATGTCACTCCATTTAGTAAAGTTTATTTGAATCTTAAATGTTGAATGTGCATTTGAGATATATCAAAGTTAAATCTTGAATGTGTATTTGGATATATTTATTTGAATAATTTGAATCATTGAAATCTCCTATTTTTAGAGAAATTTCTTATTTTCATTGAATCATTTGAATAATTGAATCTCAATTAACAAATAAGTTGAATGATCCATTAGACCTGAGACCCAGACCCAGATCCATTATCTTCATGGGTTTGGGTCTAGGTCTTAATTTTAGAATCCAGACCTAAACCTAGACCCGTGAAAAAAGATGGGCCTGAGTCTAGGTATAGATAGACCTAATCTAAACCAGACTAGTTGTCATTCCTACTCCCATGACCCTCATCAGTAGACATGTCCTCTAGCTCAAACTCAATGTTGAACTCCTCACTAGTCTCGACGTTCACCTCATCGCCCGGAGTACCGCCTTGAAAGCAAACATAGAGCAAGTTAACACAGCATAGTTGTAACCATGCCGGCGACAACCTCGTGCGTGGCGAGAAAGACCAAATGCACGAGGGTCATCGAAGTTACGGCAAAAAGCGATAAAAAACAATGATAAAACCTCGGAGTCGCCACCTAGTCTGCTTAAAAATGGAAGACGAGTAAAACCATTTTAAAACAACAAAATTATGCAAGTTATGCAACAAAAACAACAAAATTATGTAACAAACCGATGGAAAAGGTCATCATGAACCAAAAAGTTGGGTAAGGATCCCTGTTACGCACAGGAAAGGTATTAGGCACCCCCATGTGCCCAAGAAATCGGTCTTTCATGGCTTCCTTGTTTACTCATGTGGAAATGTTGGCTTTACTGCCAATTCCTGTATGCCCCAGGGCAATATGCAATGCCATACCACATGCAAGTTGTGCCTAGTGTTGTATCTAAAACTAAATATAGATGAAGTGGGTAATAGGTCGTGCCCTATTGTTCAGCTAGGCTACCCAGGGTTTGCACTGCAGAATGGTGCAAAAGGATTTCATTGACAAGAGCCAAAAAGGCCACCGATTCACAAGACCCAAGTAGTAAGTATCACTACTTTACTTGGTGCAAAACTAATGCAATCAGAGTCATTCAATGGTAAAACTATGCAAGCATAATCATGGTATATCCAAGAACAAATACTAGAAAAATCAGAACCCGTGACAATCAGGAAAACATGCAAACCATGAAGCAAAACCTACTATTTGCATCCTGTGACCAGACTAGTGCACCAGCCTGGTGCGCCCAGATGGTGCGTCAGTTATGTTGAAAAATCTATAAATAATATTTTGATGATAACAAATGACATATGATTATTGGTTAATAATCACTTAAGAAGATATGAGATACTCAAGTACTAAGTATAAAAATCATTTACCAAGGCATATTATTCACATATATGTAATATTCTTGTGATTTGATTAATATGCACGTTTAAAGTCCTTTTGTAGCTTATGTGCTTTTCGGAAAACCGAATTATTTCGGTATACCGAATCAGGACTTTTCGGTACATCCCTCGGAGCACCGAAATTCAAAAAGGATTAAAAGTTACAATAAATTCGGTCGACCGTTCAGAATCGGATGACCGTTCCAGGGAATTTCGGCAGATCAATCGGCACACCGAAGAATCATGGACAAAAGGCTAAAGCAAATTTTCGGCAGACCGAAAATCGTCCGACATACCGATCTGTCCCGACCGTTGTAGATTTCGGTCGACCGTTCCAAAATCGGCATACCGAATCTACTGTCAGAACTGCAGATTTCCTAGTCGTTTCTAGTCGTTAGACCCAATTAGGAAAAC
>JAMKQA010002094.1:0-18417 GCA_024699735.1 Posidonia australis | reverse complement strand
GTTCCTCGCACGAACACTTTCCTTACCCTGACTCGGAAGAAGGTTGGAAGGTGGTGTCCAAAATGAGATTTGTCTCCCCCTAGGTAAAGATGGAATTCAGGCCAGGTCGAGCCGACCCAGCCCAAAAAAACAAAGGCCCGATCGGGCCTGGACCAGGCCGAGCTAGGCCATAGGCTGAACCGGGTCGGGCTGGGTCGGGCCCATGTTGACAAGTCATGGGCCCAACACGGCCCATGGCCCGCTGGTGGGCCGGGTCGAGCCGGTCCACTGCCCATGGTGTTTCTTGTATGTTTTTTTTTAATATACTTTTTTTTTACAGGCGGGCCGACCCAGACTGTTTTCATGGGCCAAATTGGGCCTAGTAAACGGGCTTTCGTGGGCCTGGACCTTGGGCCTGGCACGGCCCACGACAGGCCTGGCCCGGCCCAGCCCAAGGAATTTTTTTTTGGGCCCGAGCTGGGCCGGCCCAACCTGATTTCCACCTCTACTCCCAGGTAATTTTCTGTCGCTCTACTGGGAGATGTTTTAACTGTGGCCTTAGAGGACATAAAAAAAAACGATGTAAATATGCTGGAGTTTGTTTCAAATGCAAAGCTCCCACTCACTCTAGAGCGATTTGTCATTTTTTTCAGGCCGCTCAACCTTCTATACGTCAAACTCATAATATGGCTGGTTTGTCCACTCTCCTTCCTGCAACTTTACCTCCTTCCAAAGCCATGTGCGATCGTTTCTTAGTCCTTTCTCGGAGTGCCATAGTCACATCCCACTCCACCCAGCTAACTCAACATATATTAGCTGATCATATTAAGACATGTTGGCCTTGCGCTTCTGAAATAGAGGTCCAAGCATTCTCTTCCGGCAAATTTCTACTGGTCTTCCCTTCAACCAAAGGTAGAAATGACTGTCTGAATATGTATGGTGCTTCCTCACAAATGATCTCAGCCTCCTTTATCCCATAGTCCCCTAACTCCAATGTTGTTCATACTCTCAAGGAAGAAGGGGAGTGGATTAGGTTAGAAGGCATCCATCACCATCTTTGGAACGTGGATCTCTTCTACCATATGATCTCTGATTTTGCTGAGTTACTCGAAGTTGACCTATCTATGGACTCTGCAAAATCTTTGGGGTATTCTCGGGTTCGAATCAGGGTACATCCAGGTAAAGACATTCCTAAGTGTCATTTCTTTACTTTTCGAAGCTTAGTATACCCTATTCGATATCGTAGAAGCTGGGATATTTGCCCTTCCAGCTCCTCCCTTTCCAACCCTACCATGAGCTCCTTCCCTGCTTGGCCGTCTAAGACCCTACCATCCTCTTCTGGTTCTACTGGTCTTCACCCCACTCGTAAGTCATTCAAGAATAATAAGGGATGGAGGGGTGGCAAGAGTAACAAGAACCCTAAGGGTGGTAGAAACGTTTGGACCAGACCCATTAGCCCCACCATCCTGCCCACTCCACCTCCTAATTTAGGTGTTGAACCAGAGCTTTGCCCCACTCCTGGGATCAATCCGTCTACAGATGAAGCATCCAGATTTGTGGAAGCTAAAATCAAAGCAAGAAATCTATCTCTGGCTAAATTTAAAAAAGTTCTTGCTGTATTTGACTGTTTGGAGAAGGACATGTCTGGTCCTTCTGAAGTTGCCTCAGATACCCACCCTGTCACTCCAATACAGGCTCTTTGAATACTGATTTACATCTTGATAAATCTATTTCAGCTAATTCTAGTTTTGATAGCTCATGTTCAAATGAGAATACTAACAATTTGGTGTATGATGCTCTCACTTGGGAGTCATATGAACATTTCACTCATTTTTGTGAGAAATTGGGTATTTTACTGAATGATACAGTAGAGGCAAAACTTTTCCTGGACTCTATTAAGAAAGATCAAGATCTCCCTAGGATCAACTTAAAAAACAATGCAGATTTGCTTGAGGGCTTTGCCTCTCTCTCTATATCCACCAATTATTTATGATTATTTCAGCTTGGAACATTAGAGGGTTGAGCTCTAGAGGAAAAAAAAGAGTTATTAATAATTTTGTTAAAACTAATAAATGTAACATATTAATAATTAGTGAAACTAAATCCGATGATTTCTCTCCCAGTGCTCTCAGATTTCTGGGAGCTGGTATTCTAAACCAGTGGTCTTTTATCCCTTCGATAGGTGCCTCTAGGGGAATTCTAATTGGATGGGATGATAGAGATATTACTTTGATTAATAGTATTACTGCCTCATATAATCTATCCTTACACTTTAGAAATCTCTGTGATGGATTTGACGGGTGACTTACTGGTGTCTATGGTCCTTGTGATCACAGACTCAAAACTGAATTTATCGAGGAACTTAATTCCCTTAGCACAAGGGTAAACTCCAAGTGGGTTATTGGCGGAGACTTCAATTTAGTTAGATTTCCCTATGAACATTCTACTAAATATACCATATCTTCTGATATGAATCTCTTCAATGATTTTATAGATAGCAATTTTTTATTGGATTTATCCCCAAGTAATTTTAAATATATTTGGTCCAACATGCAATCCCCCCCCTCCCCCCCACCATGGTCAAACTAGATCATTTCCTCATATCACTTGCCTGGGCTGATAAATTCCCCAATGCCTACAGTTTGGGCAATTCTAGGGTGGCATCTGACCATATTCCTATCACCCTTAATACTACTCCCATAGATTGGGGTCATATCCCTTTTAAATTCTATAAATCTTGGCTTCTTATTGAGGGATTTGCATCCTTCATAGAGAATTGCTAGCAAAGATCCCACACCATCTGTCTTTCCAACACCCCTGTTGTAAAAATTGCATTTAGACTGAAACTATTAAAGAAGGAGATTAGAGGTTGGATTAGACCTATAAGAGAGGCTCGAAATAACAGATTATTATATATTGAATCTCAAATTGCTTCCATTGATGCCCCTGCAGAATCTCACCATATTCAAGATAACCTTTTGATTTTTAAGAGGGATCTTTTGAATGAACACTACACCTTGCTTAAAGAACAAGAAGTTTATTGGAAGCAAAAGTCCAAAATCCTTTGGCTTAAAGAAGGAGATTTAAACACCTCCTTCTTTCACAATATGATTAAGTGTAGGAGGAGAATGAATAACATTCACTCCCTGAAGATTAGGGACAATATTTCCTATTCTCCCATGGTTATATCCAAAGAAATAGCGGAACACTTCACCAAACTATTCAATAAACCAAAAGGTTATACTCCAGCTCTGAATTAGGACAACTTAATTCCTACAAAAATTCAGAATCCAGAGAACTTGGAAGTAAGCTTTTCTTTAGAAGAAATATACAAAAATGTTAAATTACTATCCGAAGATAAGGCCCCTGGTCCTGATGGATTCTCCCTGTGTTTTTTCCATCATTTCTGGAATTTTCTAAAATTAGATATTCTTGAAATATTCAATAGTTTACATACTTCCTCAGATATTGAGTTTCTAACACCCATCAATCAAACCTTTATCTCCCTTATCCCTAAATTGGAGGGAGCACAATGTATTAGAGACTTCAGGCCTATCAACCTTGTTAATAGTCTATATAAAATCATAACAAAGACTCTGGCTTCTCATCTATCCCCTGTCATTGATAAAGTCATCGATAACTCCCAATGCGCTTTTATTCCTAGAAGATATATAGGAGACTGTTTCTTGATGGCTCAAGAAACACTAAACTTTATGAAAGTGGGGGGTATCCTGGGGTATGTGCTAAAACTGGACTTTAAGAAAGTATTTTATAATGTTAATTGAGAATTTTTACTAGATTCTCCATCAGAATTAGGCTGTGACCCCAAATGGACAAACTGGATTAGGATGTGCATTTCTCAAGTCAGATTTTCTATTTTGATTAATGACTCTCCCAAAGGATTTTTTAAAGCTTCTAATGATTTAAGACAAGGTGATCCATTATCCCCCCTTCTATTTATTGTTGTTACTAACATCCTAAATAGGATGTTATCCCTTCCTGTGAACAACAACTTGATTTCGGGTATCCAGTTGCCTAATGGTGGACCACTCATTCTTAATATACAATATGCTGATGACACGATTTTATTTTTAACAGCTTCTGAAGAAAATATTATTAACATCAAGAGGATTCTATGTTGTTTCCAATCCTGTTCTAGATTAAAGATAAATTTTCAAAAAGCATCTCTCACTAGTGTAGGGGTTGGTGACGAATCCACCATCAGATTCTCTTATATTCTTGGTTGTTCCACCTCCCCCCTTCCTATCAGATATTTAGGTCTACCATTACGTTATAAGAAGGCAACTAGCTCATATTGGTACCCAGTAATCGAAAAAATCTCAAAAAAACTCTCTTTGGAAAGCCAAGCAATTATCTCTTGGTGGTAAAGTTACTTTGGTAAATTCAGTCCTCTCAGCTATACCTACTTACTACCTCTTTTTCCTACACCTGTCATCTAAGGTGAAAAAAGTAATTGACTCATTAAGGAGCAAATTCCTATGGAAATCCTATTCTTCTTCTACGTCCACACAACATCTAGTTAAGTGGAAAATGCTTTGCAGATCCAAAGCTCATAATGGATGAGGAATTATAAACATTAGAAGCGTCAATTTAACCCTAAAAACAAAACTACTATGGCAGCTACTTTCTAACTCACACTTCCTAAAGTGGAAAGAGATTATAAAGGCTAGGTATTTTTCTAGATCATGGCCTGGGACACTTTTAAATTCCTCTACACGTAGATCATCTCCACTCTGGCAAGAAATGAAGAACTGCTTCAATTTTCTAAATAGCTTTACCACATTCCAAGTCAAAAATGGGGACAGTATTATTTTCTGGGAAAATAAATGGTGGTGTGGGAAAAACTAAAACCTTACCTGCCAGATCTTTTTAAGTTGGCTAAATTTAAAAAGGCTCCGATAGCAAAAACAGTGACAATTTATAGAGCTAATTTTAATAAACTATTTATTGAGCCTTCTTCATATGATAATTTAGACAATATTCAAGCCCAGGCGAACATACTTATAGATATTATTAGAACCATAATGCTTTATCCTAAGGAAGACACTTTGGAATGGACCCCCTCTAACAATTACTATACTGTCAAATCAGGATACCATGTTATAAATGATGGTGGAATTAGATTTCAATTTCATAAAGAAATTTAGCTCAGTCGGGTCCCCTTAAAGGTTAAATTATTTTCCTGGTTGGTTTTATTCAATAAGATTTTAACTAAAGCCAACCTTTGTAAGAGGGATTGGATTGGTTCGGAAATATGTATCTTTTGCAGAGGTTTTGAGGAAACTACTAATCATCTTTTTATTTCTTGTCCCTTTGCTACATCTATATGGTATGCTTTTATGAAGAGACCATTTTACCCTACTATATGTTCTATCCCTGACTTATTTGAATTCATTCCCACCCAGTTATTTGACTTTCCTCTTAAAGGCAGTCACACCTTGATTCAGATTATTTTATGGTATATATGGAAGGAACGGAATAACAGAAAATTTAGGAGATCATGCAAATCTCCTCATATTGTTATTAATGAAATTTCCTCTGTTTGTCATTCCTAGATTTACAACTTGGGTATAGGTTTTGAACAAGAAGAGGCCCTCCATGCCATAGCAGCCATGGATAATAAAAGGACTGTGGAGCACACAACTCATGCTTCACAAAGCAACAGGGCTCAAGATTCCTACCAACCCACCAAGAATGCTGAGGACAATTCCCCATCTCTTGATTAATCTCTTGTTGATCGAACTATACTATTCTGAGTTTTTTGGAATACTTTGATTTGACTTGATGTTGGCTATCTTCTTTTTGGGATTTGGAATATTTAGTTCCAACTGGTATGTAATTGATAATGAACAATTCTGTGGTACAGACTGATTGTGATTGTTTCCCAATTTAATTAATAGATTACCGTTTATAAAAAAACAATGTATTTTGTATTTGATACTCGAGTTACTAATTTACTTGATTAGTTGTACATAACGTTTAGTGATGATTATTTTCTACAACTTACTAGAAATAATCATTTACGAAGAACAAGTTGAACTAAACATACAAAAAAACACCAACTTATTGAAAAAAGTTAGTTTTTTTGTCACATGTAAAACTCATAAAAAGCGTTGAAAAAAAAAAGCTATAAGAAGTTGTTTTTTAAAAAATGTTAGGATTTTTTTTTATGTATTTCCTATATTGTTCTCATTCAAAACCCAATATTACAACAAAAATCTCTCTACCCATAAATCCTATTCTCCCAAAAAAAAAAATCCCTCTCATCCTCTCCATTACTCTTCCTTTTCCTTGCTTCTACGACCTTCTTATCGTCTATGAGGTCCACAAGATGCCTAACAATGTCAACGGTGATGTCGGCATTGTTGTGCCTGAGGAGGCCAACGATGGACGGGACAACGTTGAGGGCGACGAGGTTGGGGTAAAGCTGGGGCCTACCGGTGAAGACCTTGAGCTGCTCGATCTCGTTGTAGAGCTCAATCTCGGTGTTGGCGAACTTGTCAGGGTGCTTCATCTACGCCTCAAGGTTGTCCCAGAGGCGATGCTCGCAGGAGACGATGTACTTCTTCACAACCCACACGTCTAGGACATTAATGACACCGTTCTATGTCTTCTCTAGGGCCTCGAGGAGGGAGAGGTCGACGTCGCCACCAAGGTCGTCATGCTTCCATTTCGGAGAGGGGTGGTGGGGAGCTGTCGTGATCCATCGTCGACAAAGGAGGAAGGGGAAGAGGGGAGAGAAACCTTAGCTCCATCGATGGATTTTAATGGAATGGGATAGAACTAGTAAGGGTTACCTAATAGACAAGGATGGCTTGGAGGACAACGATGAGTCGGCAAGGCCGTTCTTAGGAACATCGATGTCTGCAAGTAGCTCTCTGTCATTACCTGCAACGTCTCTTAACCTAAACGGTATTACTATTGTTATTTGATAAATGCAGGCATGAATAAGATGGTGATCAATCATCTAAACAACCTTTTCATTACAAACGATGCGGCCACCATCATCAATGAGCTCAAGTCCAATTTCCTACCACCACGATCGTCATGCTTGTCGACAATTTGCAACAGCAAGAGATCAAGGATAAAACTAATTTAAACATTTCAATAACAAATAATCGCTTTTCGTATTTGTACATCCAAACAAAATTATAAAAAACAAGAATAAGTTCTCAATAGAATCAAATTTAAAAAAGTTAACTTTTCACTATGATCAATTTACCAATAATCGTTACCAATCGTAACCTTCCCACCTCATGACTTGAACGAAAAAATTCTCCCACACAATTCCCAACATGTTATTAGAGAGTATCATGATTCATGGAGCTCATATGCCTACTCCATTCTTCCTTGTTACTATTCTACCCCAATTTGTCTTTCTCGAATTGGAATTTCTGTTTGTTTTCTTGAATTTGATTGTCGATTCTACAGGATGCTTGAATCTGAGGCTAATTCATTGCACCGAAATGGTTCAGAGGAAGTGATGGATTAAGACTTCGATTATTCAAATCCATAATATTTGCAGTACTAAAATCATCCAGGAGCCAATCTCATCAGCAAACCCTTGACTGGCAACAGTTACTCAACATGGTGTACATCCATGTAAAACATGCTGAATGCGAAAAACATGAGTTTTTTTACGAATTACTAGAAAACACTGAGCCGAGACATCACTTGCGAAGAATGGAAGGTAGACTCATTAACGAAATATTGTTGTGGATTTTGGGTTCTATTTACATATCACCGGTAGTGTGATCTATTTAGATTGAGAGGAGATATCACGTCCATACACCTTTTATTTTAGGGTATTGAGAGAAGATATAATTTTTCTTCACTTTTTGTCTATTTCTAGTTTTTTGTAAACGCATTTTATAATATAAACCATCATCGAATAGGAAAACATGTCACCTCCCCCCGTCGAATAGGAAAACTGGTCAGGAAATCCTGATACGGAAGGGTGGAAGATGGTGAAAAAAAGGAAGAGTCACTCGCCACTAGTAAGATTCTACCGTGCTAATGGACGTTGTTTTAACTGTGGTCTTCGTGGACATTCAAAAAAATCTTGCAAATACTCTAGTTTCTGTTATAAGTGCAACTCTCCCTCACACTCGGTGGCGATTTGCAAATTTTTTCAGGATCAGAAGTCACCTCCCCCCGTCGTCTCCTCCATGACGGGCCTCACCCCCTATAACCCCACCATCATCCCTTCTTCTGAGTCGACCTGTGACCTCCTCCTTCATTTCTCTTGTTGCGCTATCGTTACTGTGCATTCGGCACAACTTACTAGAGATGTCCTACTACATCACATATCTAACAACTGACCTTCTGCTACTGAGGTTAAGGTAAACGACTTGTCCCCAGGTAAATTCCTACTAAAGTTTCATTCCCCAAAGATTAAAAACGAGATTCTCAGCTTGTATGGGTCCTCCCTCCAATCTCTCTCGACTTCTTTCATCCACTGGACCCCCAATTCCAACGCGGTCTTCACTCTGAGAGAGGAAGGGGTCTGGATCAAACTTGAAGGGATTCTACACCATCTATGGAATATATAAGTATTTCACTTTATGGTCTCTGAGTTCGCTGACCTTCTAAAGGTTGACCTCTCCATAGAACGAGTTAAATACCAGGATTTTGCCAGAATTAGAATCAAGACCCATCAGGGCAAAGATATTCCTGACTCTAGGTTTTTTGCATTTGGGAAAATAGTTTTATCCCATCAAATATAGACATAGTTGGGACATCTGCTCTCCCTCCCTACTAAATCTGACTGCTCCTGGATGGCCAAAATAGTCACCCCAGGCCTCATCATCTAGAGGTCTCAATCCCACTAGAAAACCATTTAAAAATAACAAGGGTTGGAGAGGTGCCAGTAGTGGGAAAGTCCCTAAGAGTGGGAAAAATGTGTGGACTAGATCCTCTTCCATTTCGACTCACTTCACTCCTCCTACAATCACTGCTGGACTCTTGCCTACCCCTTCTACATCTGGGGGATTCTTCAATGCCTCATCCTCCCTATCATCTGATGACACCCCAACTACTATCACCTAGGTGGCAGATCCTCATGCTATGATTGATACTACTAAGTTTGTAGAAGCTGAATCAGGAGGACCAGGAACTTCTCCTTGGCCAAGTTTAAGAAAATTATGACGATTTACGATTGTTTGGAGAAGGACGACCTCGACAATCATACCATTGAGATCCCAACTTCCCATCCACCCACTCTTGTGCATGCTCCAAGTAATTCCATGCTGAATCCTCCTTATAATTTTGGTTCCTCTATTCTCAGTTTATCAAGCAATAGTTAATACTCTAATTCTGCCTCTCCTGATGGTCCAATAAATAATGTTAATACAGAGATTAGTGCTGAGGATCCTCTTCTCTAGGATTCTTATGAACACTTCCAATTCTTCTGTGGTAAAATTGACATATCTATTAGTTTAATAGCAGAAGCTAAAAGGTTTTTCAGCTAGGTCAGGAAAGACCAAGATAAGATTCTAATTAATTTAAATAATAACAATAACACTACTGAGAAGATAGTTTCTTCTCGTTCCCCTCATAGTTCCTGATGATCATAGCTGCTTGGAATATAAGAGGCTTAGAGACTAGTCACAAAATAAGCAAAGTGAGAGACTTCATTAAATCCAATAAATGTGACATAATAATCATAAGTGAAACTAAAAAGGAATCCTTCTCCCAAAGGACTCTCAGATCACTATGAGGTAGAAAATTAACTCATGGTCACATCTTCCCTCCATAGGTGCCTTAGGTGGTATTCTCATTGGTTGGGATGACAGGATTTCAGAACAAATAAGTTGTTTATCTGTAACTTATTGTCTTTCTCTGAATTTCAAAAAATGTGAGGATGGATTTGATTGATGGCTCACAGGGGTATATGGACCCTGTGATTCCAACTTAAAGCCAGACTTTATTGAGGAATTGTACAACCTCAGCACTCTGGTCAATAGCCACTAGGTTATAGGAGGTGATTTTAATGTTATTAGGATCTCCCTTGAACAATCCTCTAAGCCTGAAATTAATGCCCACATGAGAAGATTTAATACTTTTATTGATCACAACTCCTTGATGGAATTCTCCCCCAACAATTATTCTTATAAATGGTCCAACTTTCAATCAAATCTAATTATGGTTAAACTTGATCGTTTCCTTATATCCATAGATTGGTCGGGCAAATTTCCATATGCCTATTACTCTGGCAAAGTCAGAGTTGTTTCTGACCACATTCCCATTGTAGTAGACACTGTCCCACCTAACTGGGGCCCTCCCCCATTTAGATTCTATAAGTCATGATTTTTATTGATGAGTTTGAACAATTCATTCAGGATTGTTGGCAGAAACCCTTTGATTTCTACTCCCAATCTTCTCTCAGTGATGTGATATGTGAGGAGAAAAAGACATTAAGATTAGAACATTTGACACTATTAAAGGAACAGGAATCTTATTAGAAGCAAAAGTCCAGAATTCAATGGTTAAAAGAAAGGGATTTGAACACAACCTTCTTTCATAATATTGTAAAATGTCATAGAATGGTCAATAACATTTCCTCTCTATCTATTAATGACATTATGATCCAATCTCCAAAGGCAATATGTAGAGAGATAGAAAATCATTTTATAAGGCAATTTAACAAAGTCATATGCTTCAAAGTCTCCATTAACTGGGATAGTCTTGTCCCTCACAAGATTCCTCATCTTGAATTGCTAGAAATCCCTTTTACCGAAAAGGAGATTAAAGAGAATGTTTTTCACTTACCTGGAGACAAAGCTCCAGGTCCTGATGGCTTTCCACTGGTATTTTTTCACCACTTCTGGGAACTCTTGAAATCAGATATTCTTAATATTTTTCAGAGCCTTCACTCTTCCAGTGACCCAGAATTTCTTGCTTCAATCAATCAAACGTTTATTGCTTTAATCCCCAAAAAGAATGGTGCCTTCCTTATCAAAGATTTTAGACCAATCAGTCTAGTGAATAGCATATATAAGATCATCACTAAGACCTTGGCATCTAGACTATCCCCTGTGCTGAATATGACAATTGACCAGTCCCAAAGTGTTTTCCTGACTGACAGATCAATTGGAGACTGCTTTCTTGTTGCACAAGAGACCCTACACTTCATGATATCTTCAAACACTCCTAGCTATATTCTAACGTTAGACTTTGAAAAAATCTTTGATAATATCAACTAGGATTTCTTGCTGGATTCCCTTAGTGGACTGGATTTTGAGCCTAAATGGATATCCTGGGTTAGAATGTGCATAAGTACTGCTAAGTTCTCCATACTAATCAATGGATCTCCCAAAGGTTTCTTTGGGACAACTAATGGATTAAGACAGGAGGACCCTTTATCCCCATTATTATTTATTGTAGCCACACATGTCCTAAATCGTACGCTGCAACTGACTTTAGATAATAACTTAAGATTTGATATTAATGGGGGACCAACAGTGGTCAATATACAATATGCTGATGATACTCTATTGTTCTTATCAAAAAGTTAGGAGAACATGATAACTATTAAAAGAATCTTATGTTGTTTTCAATCATACTCTGGGTTAATAATCAATTTCTACAAGTCTTCAATCACTAGTATAGGAGTAAATTAGGCCTATATTGCTAGTTCATGTAATATCCTGGGCTATGGGACAGCTGACCTTCCACTAATGTATCTTAGATTACCTTTACATTATAAGAGGGCCACTTATAGAGTCTAGACCCCAGTAGTGGAGAAGATCTCAAATAAGTTGTCATTATGGAAGGCAAAACACTTATCCTTGGGTGAAAAGCTGACTTTGTTGAACTCTGTTTTGTCTTCCATCCCTACTTGTTATATGTCTGTTCTGCATTTGCCTATTAAAGTAGAAAAAGAAATTGACAAGCTTAGAAATAAATTTCTATAGAACTCCTTTTCTCCAAATCATAAAGGTTTACACCTAATCAAATGGACAAACATATGCAGATCACAGAAACAGAAAGGTTGGGGGATTATCAACTTAAGAAATTTTAATTTAGTCTTGAAAACTAAGCTACTTTAGCAGTTACTATCTGACAATTACCATATGAAATGGAAAGATCTTGATAAGGTTTGGCCAGGAGCTTTATTGAATTCTTTAGTTAGTAATTGCTCCCCCCTGTGGCAAAGCATAAAATAATGTTTTGTTATACTTAACTGTTTTACTACTTTCCAGGTTCAGAATGGAAATAATACACTATTTTGGGAGAATAAGTGGTGGAACGGGAACAAATTAAAATTACTACTTTCTGATTGTTCTCCATAGCCAGATTTCAAAAAGCATCTGTTAAAAAAATGGTTGATCTATACAAGACTGACGTTAATAAATTATTTGATCTATATAAGATCTCCTCGGGTGATTTCTTAACACTACAATCTCAATTAGATCTGCTTGTTACTATTTTGCAATCTTTGGTTCTATTACCTAGTGGAGATACCTTGATTTGGTTGCCATCCAAAGACAATGCCTTCTTTGTTAATTCTTACTACAACATTATAAATTATGGAGATATTCGTTTTTCTTTATATTGTAGCATCTGGAAAAGCCACGCACCATTAAAAGTTAAACTGTTTTCTTGACTGGCTCTTAATAACAAAAAATTGACTAAAGAAAACTTAACCAAAAGATAGTGGAATGGTCCTGAGTTGTGTATTTTCTATAATGCACATATAGACAACAATACCCATCTATTCATAAACTGCTCATTCATGATACATTTGGAGATTTTTCTTATCTTCTAATTTGTATCCAGGTTATTTTAGTATTGCTGACTTATTCAATTCTATACCGCCACTTAGATTCAAGCTTAATAAGCAAGGTTGGGCTATCTTACTCCAAACCATCCTCTGGTTGATTTGAAAGGAAAGAAACAACAGAATTTTTAGAAATATTTGCAAATCACACACTACTATTCTTTCTGATGTCATTTTTCTAATGCATTATTGGATAGAAACTCTTGCAACAAGATTCGAGAAAGAGAAACTTATCCAATCTACCTCTTCCATGACTAATGCTTTGATGAAGGAGTAAACCCCAAATATCTCTTCTTCATCTAAGAATTCCTTTGAGACTTTTCAGACACAAGATCTGAATCTTGACATTAACAATTCATGTGCCAAAAGAGATGAAAATGATGGATAAGAGGTCCTACTTACTCTCAGACTTAGTTGTTCTACTTTTATTACTGCAGTCTCTATTATGTGTTATGTGGTCATGTATGATTTGGACACAGACATTGCCTTCGTCTTATCTGAAACTATTGGTTCCAAATTTTGTATATCTCTAGACATGACGAACTCTTGATAGCTTAAATAGTCAAGGTACTATTTATAATATAATCTACCGTTATCAACAAAATATATATATAGGAAAACATGTCTAGCATCAATATTAATCACTTCCAAACATGTAAAGAGAATCGTGCGAGAAAAAATAACAATGAGGACTCATCCTACAAGACAAAAATCCATGTAAACATGGGAGAAAAGAGAAAAAAAGGAAAAGAAAAGAACAAGCTGTACAATAACTCAATAAGGCATCGTCTAGCGTTGAAAAATTAAAACTACAGCAAGGCCTCAGTAATCAGAATCCGTTTGGTTGAAAACTGATTAATGAATAATGATTACACAGCCGAACAGCCAATCGGCCAACTAATAATTTGATCAAACCAATCAATCAAGTTTATCAACTGATTAGTGAGGCTAATGGTCTAACTAATCAGTCCATCAAACCACCACTACAAATAAAGAACCCTAGCATACCAGTGCAAAGCTCCTAGATTCCAGAGTCTCAGAACTCGACAATGATGGAAAGTGGAAACCATCAAGTAAAGGTAATAATCACAATGTTTCATTCCACAAATGATGATAATTTTAGTCACCGACAAAATTTTACAAACAGCACTAAGTGACATCATCTGAAGATCAAATCAGTTCGCCAAAGTAACATTTGTTTCAACTTTCAACAACTGAATTAAAGAGAATTTTCATGCCAAAGGCTAGCTCTCTCACCAAGGTAGAGAGCAGAATTGCGCAGGAAATAATCTTACCCGTTTTGTTGTTCACCCCTTTTCCCTCTAACTGGTTAATGCAGACCTCATCCATGCTATTACAGCTATACACGCCCAGTTTATATGAATCATGGGAACTGCCAGAAAAGCCTCGGGTACAGCTACAATAGAAATACAGCTCATACTACTCCATATTATTCCAAACGAGGGTAGACAACAGCTGAACGCAATAATCTTCCTCTGGACACATATGTTAGAGAAGCTTTCTCCCAAGATCGCCATCTAGGATAATATCCAAGAGACATATTGGATTTGGTAAAGTAGAACAATATTCCAAGACAAAATGACTGGATATTGGAAATAGCTAAATAAAAGGTTATACTATGATGATGAAGGATCCATTAGATAGTCTCAATAATCCAAACACATCAATGCAGAACTCTACCCCTAGTCAGCCAAAACCCAAAGGAATAATTTTCCAACAGCATGCAATGTCGACACAATGTAACACAAATTCATTGTCGCTTCGGTAGATTTTATTTGGGCTGTTGCTAGTGCACTGACCAAGCATGTGTAGAAAGAAGGCTGACTATTAATGGCAAAGTTGGGTCCATTATTTTGCATATACAAAAAATACATGGGTGCCTATGAGTGTCATCAGCAACAACAGTCAACACAAGTTTTTTTTTTTACCATCTCATGCTCTATGGTAGGCTAGAGGAATGTGAGGTTCTCTGGACCCATGAATCCTTACAAAATCTTTTCACACAATTACCAACTGAGAAAGGACCTCGACAGTGATTTTGAATCTACCTGTAAAACCATAGTAACCATTTATCCTGCCCTATTTTAATTAGCTCTGAGAACTTTCTAAGCCAGATTCATCTCAGTTGTTAATGACAATAAATCCATCCAATTTGTATACAAATGTCACCATAGATGTATTCAAGTTTTTCCTTGATAAGCACAATACAAAGGTCAAGGGGGATCAAACCTAGAATAATCTTTGCTATCCAGCTTTGCACGTTTATATGTTATATTTGCAATACAACCAAACTGAAGACATACTTATGCATTTTTGAACTAACTCAGTACGTTATAGATGAAGTACCATTCTTCAATCTAGAGTGTTAAACATGGTGATGATTTTTTCTGTCCAAGAAAAAACATGGTGACGATTTCCAATCTAGTACGTAGTAATAATGTGCTTTTATGTGTTCCACCATAGAAATGTTCATCCCCAACTCATCTAGCATGGTTAATATTCTCATCTATTTTAGAAAAGCATGTGGAAGGAAAGGCAATGTTAAAAGTAAAGGATTACTCATTTGCTGTTATGTTTCTGCCCCAGTCTATTTCATTGGTCAATAATTTAACAAGAAAATACAAATTTTAGTGCTCTAATATATTGGGTTTATAATTTGATTTTTAACACCTAAATAAACCATTCATTATAAAAAGAATAACACATACCTCAGAAAAGGATTATATTTAATTGTGTGACAGCATGCCAGCTTCTCAGAAAGACCTAACTACGGTGCCTACACTGTGTTATCTTTGTAAATTGTTTTATTCATTAGCTTTCATAAATTCATTTTTAACTCCTAAACAGAACATTCAGTTCAAAAAGAATAACACACACCTCAGAAAAGGATTATTTTCAATTGTGTGACAACATGCCAGCTTCTCTGAAAGACTTAACTGTGGTGGTAAATGTGGTTACACTGTGTCATCCTTGCTACAAGTACTAGTCAATTGTTTTATCCATTAGCTATGCCTGGGAGAAGCTAACACCAGTTCTAAGTCTACACTCAAGTTACAAACATAAGAACATTAAGATACAGGAGTCTAACATACCTCAAAAACATATCAGTCAAGCAGCAACAAGGAGATCAACCATCAGCAGCCTCTGATACTTTGGGTGCAAATGGATCATGTGTAGGGCCAATGTCCTGGCCAATATGCCGCTGCACCAAACGCTGCAAGTCTGCCATAACCTTGTGCTCCCGCTTAGCTTTCTCCTCATAATTAAACATAGCCAACGCCCGCTTGTCCTCAGCACTGTAAACCTGGTTTTCTTTCCTTATACGGATAGCATTCATCCTCTGATGCCTGCTTCCACTCATCACATACCCCAAGTTTTCAAACTTCTGGATCTCCTCTGCAGACAGACCAACCTCTCCTCTCCTGGGAATACGCTTACCCTGCTGCACATACTGCGCGATGGCATCACCTTCACCAGGCCTGAGCGCACCACCATAGCTTATGTGCCCCTCGGCCCTCGGCAGTGGCATCGGCCCCACAACTGGCTCGTTATCCAGGCCAGACTTCTTTTGCGACTCAAGTAGCTCTTTAAACACCTGCGCTTCTGGGTCAGTCTCCATCTTATTTTCCTCACCGCCATTAGCAACATCATCCGGACCTGAAGAACCCTCCGATTCGTTCACCTTCCTCTTCTTGCTCCCCTTCAATCGCCTTCTCTTCTCCAACCCGGCCGAACGATCAGACGAATAAGCAGAACTTGAACCATTGCTCTCTTCCTCACTCGAATCCCTACTCGTCCTCTTCCTTTCACTATTCCTACTTCTCTTCTTTCCCCTACCATGGTGACTTTTTCCGGACCTTCTCCTCCTCTTCCCCCTACCTTCCTCTTCCTCACTAGACGAGTAATCCGAACTCCCCGATTCAGCACTTGAATTATCAACATCGGAAACTCTTCCGCCTCTTCTAGTGCTCGTCCGGGACTGCTTATGCTTCCGTACGCTCTTCCTACTCCCACCATTCCTCCTCCCTCTCTTCGACCTCATGGTATCCGAATCTGAACCTGAATTCTCCAAATCATCCAAACGCCGACCCTTCCTACTCCTACCACTTCCCCTCTTATTCTTCTTTCTTCTCATCCTACCACGAATATCAGATTCAGATTCAGATCCGGACTCAGAGTCATCCGATACCGACGAATTCCCATCGGAACCAGCGGACTCGCCACCATTCCCCTTCTTCTCCTCCTCCTCTTCATCATTCACCTCCTCCAACTGCTCATACTTGGCCCTCTCCTCCGGCGGCGGGCTCGGGGTAACCCGCCAAATGCAATTCTTGAGCTTCTTCCTCAGCTTCTGCCTCTTCAACGTCCTGAACTCCTCGTAGTTCAGCCCCTTCAGCTCCTCATCCTCCTCCTCCTCATCATCATCACCTAGCCTTCTCCCGCTCCGTTCTAGGTACGGTTGTTTGGGGCGGCCGCGTGCAGCGGGTAAAGCTAGGGTTTCGCGACCGTGCCTCCGCGGTGGGGTAGGCGAGCGGCGGCGGTGGGAGGTGGGGCGGTAGGGGGAGTAGGAGGGGGAGGGGGAGCGGGAGTACCGGCGGAAGCAGTGGTGGTCGGATCGGCGTGGGAGCTCGACGACCGTCGAGAGGCGCGGGGGTGGCTTGCCTCTTTCCATCTGGTCTAGAAAATGGTGCGGGGGTAATCGGATGGGGGGGTTGGTGATATAGGTATGCTGTGACCGCGTGGGGGTTCGTCACCAAAGGGTAGGCCGTCAGCAGAGCCCACTGATTGGACAGAACAATCAGAAAAGGAAAGTGGAAGGAGTGTGTCTCGAACCTCCACCTTTCCACCATGGCCCGGAAGAGGTTGTAGTGGCCGTGGATGATGAGAATGCGCAAAAAATCACCAAACGGAGACTGGTGATGGAGAAAGTCCTGCAGAAACTCCGGTAGACAGTGGAAATACTCGAGCATCGGACCCCAGTGGCACCGCATGATCCAGTTAGCATCCCCCTCCTGAAATGTCAAGCACATATTTAAAACCAGGTCAGGAGAGAACAGCACAAAAGCAGAAGGCAGAAAGCAAGCTATAATGAACATCAAAGCAAACAATTACCTCAAACTCGGGGCTCTCGCAGATATGAAGGTCACTCAATAGTCGCCCCTCGAAGTTTCCAGACTCCTAGAAATGCAATTGTCAGAAAATACCAGGCTTAAATTTCTTCTTCAGTTTAGTTCGAGCTTACCTCAACAGGGATAGCGGGTGTCGAGCTACCGAAGCCCCGCGACCTCGAGGAATTGCCTCCTCGTCTGGAACGAGAACTAGAAGGCATGTCCCCCAAAGACTGCGGGGTTCCCGCCTCGGGAACCGAATCATCCTGCAGACAAAAAGTCGAACAGCAGCAACAAGTGTCCAAATTAAATGTGGCATAATAATGGACCGTAGGATATTTTGAAAAAAAACTGTGGCATGTAATGGCAAAATGCAAGCATATGGTTATGAATCAGTGCAAAAAAATGTCAAGCAGTTCAATGCAAAGCAGTTAACAGAGAAATCAGAAATTAAATGCAAGCAATGGCAGTATGTGCAAATCCAGCAGCCACCATCACCGGCAGCCC
>JAMKQA010002093.1:0-22874 GCA_024699735.1 Posidonia australis | reverse complement strand
CACATGGCCATTTGATTTCAACAAGAGAACATTGAACTACGAATCATGAATGTTACGGTGATCACACACGTGAATGACGGTCCCACCGAATAAGACGATCACGCACTTACAAGTTACAACCAGGCAACAAGTGGCTGGAGATTTTGCATTACAAATCCATGTTGAGAAAATTATTTAATTAAGACTCTAACTTTGTTGCACGTATTGCTTCCACCTAATTGCGTATTAGCTGCTGTCTCTTCATCTATCCAACTCGTGTCGATGACTCGGTGGGTGATTCTTAAAGACAAAAATGAAATTGGCACGAAAGACTCAAAGATATCTTATTACGTTGGGTACAGTAACACCGCTGGAATCAAAAAGCAAATCATTCGATCAAATTATAAGGTTAGACGATATTTCGATGTTCCAACTACTGTTTTTTTAAATTGTTATGAATCTAATATTGATTCTCAAAGTTTATAATTTTTCCTTAATGTTATTTGACAAGCACTGAGAACAAACCACTTTAGACATCTCCTTGCTCTTTATTTCGATTCTTGAAATTCATTGAATCTTGATGTTGAATTATCTTATTAATTGGGAGGTTGCGGTTCCTATCAATGACTATCCATCAATCAAGTGATCTTCTGTTTTTTTTTTGTAAAAGTTTAGATATGTATTTTATCGACTTTAAATGTCCAATAAGAACAAGTGATCTTCTGTCACAACGTCGTTTAGACCACAACAAACGACTCATCAATAAAAGTTGGCATCAATCAATCATGAAGGTAATAACAATGATCACTCATTTCAAAATGCAATTGAGTCTATTCATTGTAGAATTCCGACGGAAATGAATCAGATGATGGTATATGGATGTTGAGAGATACAAGTGATGTATAAGATCTAATTTTTTACATACATTGCAAGTAGTTGAAGAAAATAACTAATATTTGTTGTACCGTATCCTCCTCCTCCAAAGCGAGATTGGAAAGAAAATCTCAATCTCGAAAAATCAGGACTGCGTGTAAGAAATCAGGGATTGCATACTGTGAGAAGAAATCGGAGAAGGCATATATATATATGCCACGACGGAGAGGACAGCAGCCGGAGTTTTTCTAGCCGAGTCTTTCTTCTTTCCCCGGGTGAGAGCTACTGCTGCGCGGGTGAAAGCTGCTGCTGCTGCGCAGGTGAGTGCTGCCCGGCTGCTGCGTGGAAGAGGGAGATCGGCATCCGTCCACTGCCGCTGCTGCGTTCACTGCTGTTGCGCGTGAAGAGATCCGCTGTTGCTGCTGCTGCCACTGGTGAAGAGGAGACACGCGATCCAGCGCGTGGTTCCACCGACGGAGAGGAAGAGGTGCCCGTAGGTGTGCGCGTGAAGAACTTCCTGTGCACAGTGCTCCAGTTTCGAGAGGGAGGTTCCCATCTATTCCATTGGATTGTATTCCTTCCTTCTTATTATCTCTATTGAAGATTATTTGTGTCTTGTGCTAACCTCAAGTTTGAGAACTTGAGAAGAACAGTTTGTATTCCTTTGACAGCAAAGTGCCGATTGCCTGGACCGAGAGGGTCTCGTGGTTTTTTCCCTTTCCTCACATCGAGAGGGGTTTCCACGTAAAATTTCTTGTGTCTGCCTGTGATTGTTTGGTTGCTAGTTTTCTTTGTTTGCTTCGCCTTAGTGTTGTTAGGCCCTCGTATCCCAACAATATTATGGTAATAATAATGTGATAAGAGACAAGGGTGGCAATTTCTCAAGTACCTACGAACCTAACATGCTAACCTGGTACTTAAATGGGTTAAGATTGAGCTTAAATGAATTCAAGTCAGAAAGGGATCAACCTATTTGTTTTGTTTAATAAATAGGTTGAATCTGTGTTCAATAGAGATAACTTGTCCATGACCCATCAACATGTATAATGAGTTAGATATATAATCTTTTAATTTAAATTTATTAACACATGTAGTTAAAAAGTTCCAATTGTTTTTAACATTAATGTTACTTGTGGTCTTACAAATTATTCACTTCTGTCTTATGAGTAATTGTTTAAGCATTTATTTTATTACTTATAGTATTCAATGTTAAATAATATTAAATACGTCAATTTTTTGACCTGTTTAACTCGTTTGATAGAATAAATGGATTAAATGAATTATATTAGGTCAATTCGTTTATAAATGAAGTGAATTTGATTGTAATTTTCAACTCATTTAATAAACATGTTCACTTCAAGTCAATTGCAAATGAATCGAGTTTACTATAAATGAATCGAGCTGAAAATAGATTAACAAAAATCAAATTCATAATTCTGTTTTATTTAAAAATCCAAATATAAATATTGGAAAGTCTCAATCATCACAATAAAATATATTATTGTATTTATCTTACTATTGTTAAGTGTGAAATTCATTGTTTTAAAGAAAATATATATCTATATTTTTAAAAAAATATATAAAAAATTATGTTGTATCTATAAAGATCTTAAGGTTTCTTTAGAGAAGAGTAAACAGAAAATTGAGGATAATGACCTACTTAAAAACTATATAAACAAACACAAGTAAATAACTCAAGTAAATAGAGTTGAATATTAAATTACTAGTATATAAAGAAAGAGGTGAGAGACATTGAGAATAAGATATACTTATAGTGATTCGACCTTCTTAACATAATCGAATTCTTGAGAATCCCTCGAGAATTTCCTATATCGATCTTTATTTTGGGCCAAAATCTCACTCTACATCTATTGACAAAAACCTTGTTAAGACTCCACAAAATCCACAACTTTTCCTTTTCATAATCGAAAAGGCTTGTACATTTGATAGAAAGAAAAAAAATACAACACTAAACTCTTTTTATGTCTCTCAAACATGCAATTGAGCAAATGGATTTTTGATACATAGACAATGAATAACTTGCTATGACTTGAATGAAGTGTAGGAAGATCTTGGAAATTTCTTTCAAAGGATAGGAACGAATAGCAAAGATTGTTGTTGTAAATGAATGCTAATAAGTGGAAATTTATATGTCAAAGAGTGATGTTGAATGTTGGTCTATAATCATAAAAAGTATCTAACAACTAATCATTCAATAGACTAAATGACTCATAATTGTTCATAATTGTCGATCAATTCTATAGATTAAAATAAATTTAGTATGATGAATTGATTTTCAGTTTTGAACTACCATAAACCTAGATTTAGGTATATCAAAACTAATTCAATGCACCAAAATGTCCTCAAAAGTCCTATTAAGAAATGTAATCAATGAACGATTGGGTTTGGAGCTTTGACTATTTTACTAGAACACTATAAGGGTATTTAAGAGATAATTACTAGTTCCTATAATACAATAAAATATATTTACATAAAGTATAATTACAATAAAAATTTGATTTCCTATCTTCAAATGATTTGACTTAAATTTAATTTGAGTCTACTTAAATTGCCATGAAATCTCCTTCTTGACTATTTCGCCTTTTCTTTTGTCAAGGATCATGAGAACTCTTCCTTAACTTATAAAAAAGGGTTAGCACACAAATATGTTTTATTATTATCAAAATCCAGATGAAACTAATTTAGCCAACAGTATTAATTTTGAATCTTGCTTGGACGTAGCCAAATCATCTTCTTGCACTATTATGGATTAGGCAAATAGGAAAATAATTAATTGTAGTTTGCACTTAAATGCCACATTGTTACAAGTGGACACACTCACATACAAGGGGGTTTTTTATATAGTCGTGGGAATTTTTTTTAAAATAAAACATTTAAAGAAAAATTCAAAACAACAAAGGGGACCATTGCGGTTGGTCCATAGTCGATAAATTTTGTAACAATTTAGGCCTAACTGGCCCACAACAACGTTAGATCTAACAATTAAGTCTAAAACGTTTAAACCGAATTTGATATGATAGTTGATCTTAATCTTTATTTAGCCTCATTTACTTTTTATTCTAAGTAATGTGAAATTAAATCTTAGGATATTACAATATTCTTCATTTGAATATCTGGCGTTCTCATCAGAATCCACAATTATAACTAGGCGATATATGATTGTAGATGTGGCTCACACTTCTTTGAGTGTAACACTAAGTTCTCACATTTTCAGCTAATTTAGACTCTGATACCATTTGTAACTATTTAAACCTAATTAGCCCATAGCAACTTCAAACTCAACGATGGTTAAGCTAAAAAATTATGGTAGTTGATTATAGTCTTTATTTAGTCCTACAAATTTCTTTTTTCTAAGCAATGTAGGACTGAATATCGGGATATTATAATATTCCTTATTTGAATATCTGACATCCTCATCAGAGTCCACAATCATAACTAGGTAATGTAAGATTCTAGAGGTGGCTTCTACTTCTTTGAATGTAGTACTTAATTTCTATATTTTCGACTAATTGAAGCTTTGATACCATTTATAACAATCTAGGTCCAACTAGTCCATAACAACCTCAAACTCAACAACTAGATCTAAAATGCTGAAGTTGATATGGTAGTTGATTCTAATATTTAGTTATCCCTACCTACTTCTTATTCTAAGCAATGTATGGCTGAATATTGAGGTATTACAAAATTTGTGGACAATCATGCATAAAATGAGATCTATTGTCAATTACCCCATATAATCTTCCAATGGGTGCTAGTTGTCAACTTTAAACTAAAGTATGATTAAGCCAATACGAACAATATTTTTTATTACAAGTAATTTCCCACTATATAGTATAGTATCTGCATTTGATTTTTTCCATCCATATAAATATATTTTTCTCCGTTATAATACTTTTGATCATCTGACAACTAGTATTACCCGGAAAGAACAATCGTCGCCTACTGGATGCAATGAATTTACTTCAAATGAATTCTCAATTTTGTGGTAAAAACGTGCTTCAGCGTGGAATAATGAGTCGGAGTAAAGAAAATCAACTTGCTTGTGATGACAGTTTGTTCTTCATTTATTTTATGTCCGAGAAAATCATCATTTCAATTTCAACACCTTGGCAATGGGTAAAATATTGTCTCGAATATTTACAAGAGGTCTTTGGATTCTACGCAGACGATTTTTCTAATCGAGTAATGAATTATTGATCTTTTTTCACTTTAAGTGGGTGAACACCACAACTGATGTAAAGCACCTGCACTTTTGAATTTTGTGATTTGATGGGAATATATTAGGATGGAAATCATACTGGAAAACAATTCGAAGGAACATAACAAAATATCCCTGCTGTGGTGCTCTGTGAGTCCTGAGGATGGGGCGCCGTCGGTGTTCTACTTGAGTCCTCGCCACCATGTTCGACTGGTCTGCCTTCAAGAACTGGCTGTTCAAGGAGGAGGCAGTTAATCCATCTCCTGCTCCTCGTCGACGTCGAACATCTTCCTGTGAGGTAAAAAATCCTCAGGTATGGTGTAAAGCTAATAAATATTTTTCTCTCCCTCTCCCGTTTGCTGAGCAGAGGGTTAACCCTTGGGTGGACGCTGATCTGTCACGGATCAGCATGTGGAAGTGTCCTCTACTTTGGGGGCGTTTTCAACGCCCTGATCTACTTTGGGGAGATCCGAGCTTGCTTGAGCTCTGAGAGTCAATATTTGCGTGATCCTCTTCCAGATCTGCATGTCGATCTTTCTTTTGGACTTTAGGCCTTGGCTCCCTCTCGTTTTGATTATCTTTCGCTATGCATATTATATGAAAGATTTCCTTTTGATTATTGCTGGAATATTTGGAGTTTTGAGGTGAGATTTTACCCTGATAGTAGAGGATTTAGGGTTCCGACCTGTGATCTGCTAAATTCCGTTAGTCAATCTCTAGATTCTGAGGTTGATGATGCTTGTGATACTAGTTTAAGCATTTCTTTGAATATGGTTGTTGATCGAGACAAAATTATATCCCCCAAGGGTGATATTTTAAACCTTGTAGCCCCCTTCAGGGCTGCTCCCGAGTTGATCGGGGAGTGCAAGCCCGTCGGAGAAGACGCACCTCGTATCTCCCGAGGTCATTATAGTTCTACAACGCCACTTACTGATGCCTCGTATTCTGTGTGGAAATACTCCATTTTGTCTCCCCCTAAACTATTCAATTATAATCCAATTAATTTCCTTGAACTGTCTTCTATGCCTAAAAGGCAGGATTATGTGAATAGAGGTACTATTAATTTTCTTAATGACAATTCGGATGAGGATAAATTCGCTTCGAACCGAAGCGGTTCGCCTCCTTTTTTCTCTGACGCATTGATGGCGGGATTGGCCTCTGACAACGTTGCTTCTTTCTCTCATGCAATTATCTCCTGTATCTCTGACACAGGGATTTCTTCTGCCAAGACTTCTGCTACACGAAACCTAAATTTAAAAACCTCTTGCATTCTAGGCTCTCGTTTCTCTCCTCTCGCCTCTCCTAGCAAGGTCCCTCAAGTTCTAGTAGATTCTCACTGCTCGCTGGAGAAATATCCTTTTGTGCCTTCCTTGGTGCCTTCGCCATCTGATCTCGAAGAATATTCGGGACTCTGGGAGGTGGTGTCGCAGCGAAGGAGAGTCTCCCCTTTGGTAAGATTCTGTAGAAAACAAGGGAGATGTTTTTCTTATGGTTTACGTAGACATACGAACAAGTTTTGCAAATATTATGGTGCTTGTTACAAGTGTTTATCGCCTTCACATTCGGTAGCCATCTGTAAATTTATGCAGGACACTAAGCCCGACCCTGACCCTGTGTGGATGGTTAGGCTAACCCCCACGCACCAAAGCCCCTTCCACTCTTTGAATCTATATACGACCAACTGCACTTGCTTTCTTGCTATGCGATCGTTACTGTGTACTCTTCACATCTCTCAAAACTCACCCTAGAGGAGCATCTACGTGCAAACTGGCCTACCTCCTCCTTTGTTGAGGTATTGGACATTTCCCCTAGCAAATTTCTGATAAAGTTTCCTCCATCACCTCTAGGAATGAAGCCCTTAACCTTTATAGTTCCTCCCTTCAAATGCTGCCTGCATCCTACGTACCATGGTCTGTTAACTCTAATGCTGTGTTCACTCTGAAGGAAGAGAGTGTCTGGATTAGATTAGAGGGCATACCACATCATTTATGGAATATAGACCTCTTTTCTCATATGGTCTCGGATTTTGCTGATATGTTGGAAGTGGACATTTCTCTTGATCGTTTCAAATTCTTGGGTTTTGCTAAGGTCAGGATTCGTTTGCATCCTGGAAAGGAACTCCCTGACACCAGGTTTTTTGCTTTTGGTAGACACGTATACCCAATTAAATTCCAAAACTGCTGGGATTTATGCCCCTCCTCTTCCACAGCCGCTGCCCCTCTAGTTCCTTGGCCCAAAAAGAATCACAATCCCATTGCATCCTCTTCCTTTGCCCCTAGAAGACTACCCCCTACACGTAAACCTCTCAAAAACAATAAGGGTTGGAGGGGAGGAAAAAATAGCAAAAGCTCACAGCATGGCAACAATGTATGGACTAGGACTACCAGCCCCTCCTATTCCTTGCAATCAAACCCTGTACCCAACTCTATGGGACTCCTTCCAACTCCCATCCCCACTTCTTCTGGAGCCCCCATGTCACTGCTTCAGTCTCTGAAAATTCGGGATTAGTTGAAGCTTCAAAGAAGAAATTAGGGCCAGGAATATCTCCTTGGCAAAATTCAAGAAGGTTTTGGCAGTAGTTGACTGCCTCAAGCAGGATGATTTAGGTTCTGGTACAGGGGATAGGCTACCCTCCTAGCCAGATACCCCTGTTCATGCTCCAGGTACTGATACCCCTTTTCATGAGCACTCTGCTGATTCTGTTAATGTTTCTGGTTCAACATATAATCATGCCTCCATGCCTATTAATTCAGATGACTCTTCCTGTATTGATATTGTTAATGATGTATTAAGCTGGGATTCATATAAGCAGTTTAAAAAATTTTGTAATGATATTGGTATTGATTTAAAAAACATAGATGATGCCAAAGTTTTTTTGAACCTGGTAAGAGCTGATCAAGGTCTAAGTCCAATAGACCTTGATACTTTACAAGATTTAGAGGAGAACTTTGATTCTCTGCTTTTATCATAAGTATTTCAATGATTATTGTAGCCTGGAATATAAGGGGATTAGGAAGTAGTAGAAAAAAAAGAGCAGTGAGAAACTTAATAAGAATAAATAAATGTGAAGTAATCATCATTAGCGAAACAAAAAAATAAGAATATACTCCATCCCTACTCAGAATTCTAAGAGGGGGAAGAAGTAGCAACTGAACCCATTTACCCTCTCTTGGGGCTTCTGGAGGCATTCTAATTGGCTGGAATGACAGTGTATGTAGTTTATTATCTACCTCTGAAGCCACCTATAGCCACTCAATCTAATTTATAAACAGGATAGATGGGATGGAATGGTGGCTCATTGGGGTATATGAACCTTGTGAATTAAGATTTAAATCTGATTTCCTTAGTGAATTGGAAAGTTTGAGCAAAATAGTTAATACCAATTAGGTGATTGGAGGAGACTTTAATATCATTAGATACTCTTTCGAACACTCTTCAAACTCTGGGGTATCCCATATTATGACAAAATTCAATGATTTTATAAATCAGAATCAATTAATGGACCTTTCTCCAAACAATTGCCAATACACCTGGTCTAATTTTCAAAATCCTCCAACAATGGTTAAGTTGGATAGGTTCCTTATTTCACCTGGCTAGACAAAAGCCTATCCTGATACTTTGTGTGTGGATAAGGCCAGGGTGGTCTCAGATCATATTCCAATCTTGTTGGATAGCAAACCTAGGGATGGGGGGCCAATCCCTTTCAAATTTTACAAGTCTTGGTTAGGTTTGGAGGGATGCCATGACTTCATATCCTATTGCTGGAAAAATTCAAACTTTAGGTGCACTTCAGATTCCCCCTCCCCAATTTGCCCTTAAACTTAAAAAGCTAAAATAGCATATCAAGAACTGGGTCATTCCCAAGAGGGAAGAGTGGAAAAAGAGGCTAGAATATATAGAAACTCAGATCATGAGAATAAATGTTTTGGCTGAATCACAATTACTTGATAATGCCACTTTGATTATCAAGAAAAATCTTAGAATGGAACATTTTAACCTTCTGGTAGAACAGGAAATATATTGGAAACAGAAATCTATGGTACATTGACTAAAGGAGGGGGATATGAACATTGTCTTTTTTCATGGTATTTTTAAAAACCGTAGAAGAATAAACACAATTGCATCTTTGAAAGTCAATGACAGAACCCTGACTTCCCCCTTATTGATCTGCCTGGAGTTGGAAAACCATTTTACCAAACAATTTAGTAAGGGTTCTAAGCTGGGGGTATCTCTCAATTGGGATGCACTATTAGCTAGAAAAATCATAAACCCAGACTTTTTAGAGGAGGAATTTACCATAGCTGAAATAAAAAAAAACACATTTGATTTGCTTGGAGAAAAATCTCCTAGCCCTGATGGTTTTTCCTTACTCTTTTTTCAAGAATTCTAGGATGTTTTGCACCCAGATTTATTGGCAATCTTTAATAAACTACATCTGGTATCTAATCCATGCTTTCTTAGGCCTTTAAATCAAACTTTCATAGCTCTAATCCATAAGAAAGTAGGGGCAGAAAGTGTTAAAGACTTCAGGCCCATCAGTTTGCTAAATAGTACATACAAGATCATTAGTAAATGTTTGGCCTCTAGATTTACTCCCCCCCTAAACAATTGCATTGATGATTCTTAGTGTGCCTTCCTATCAGGGAGATATATTGGGGATTGTTTCTTGGTTGCTCAAGAAACTTTAAACTACATGAAGACTACAAATATTCCTGATTTTATCCTAAAATTGGACTTTGAGAAAACCTTTGACAATGTGAATTAGGATTTTTTATTGAGCTCTCTCAAAGGACTTGATTGTGGGGATAAATGGATTTCTTGGATACACATGTGCATATCAACTGCTAGATTCTCTATCTTGACCAATGGATCTCCAATAAGATTTTTTGGTGCAGCTAATGAGTTTAGACAAGGAGACCCTTTATCCCCCCCTCCTTTTTATTGTGGTCTCACATATTTTAAATAGGATGTTGGCATTGGCTGCAAATAAAAGCCTTATTTCAGGGGTCCAATTCCCAAATGAGGGTCTAAATATAATCAATATACAATATGCTGATGATACAATCCTATTTCTATCTTCAGGCGCAAACAATTTGATAAATATTAAGTGAATTTTACGTTGCTTTCAAACCTGTTCTAGACTTAAGATAAATTTTAATAAATCCTCCCTGGCTGGTGTGGGTGTCTTTAGAAATGTTGTGGAGTACGGGTGTAGCATCCTTGGATGCTAGTTTGGATCCTTACCAATAAATTACCTTGGACTATCATTGCACCATAAAAAGGCTACATATAAGAATTGGACACCAGTAATTGAGAAGATCTCAAACAAGTTGTCTACTTGGAAGGCTAAATATCTTTCTTTAGGGGGCATATTAACTCTAGTAAATTCTGTGTTATCTGTGATCCCAACCTATTACTTTTCAGTTTTACATCTGCCCAAGAGGGTGGAAAAGGAAATTAATAAATTTAGAAGTAGATTTCTTTGACAATCTACACCCTCAAATAATAAAGGTTATCACCTAGTGAATTGGGCAGCCCTATGTAGGCCCAAAGAGCAAAGGGGTGGAGCATTATAAATCTCAGTAATTTTAGTATGGTCCTTAAATGTAAACTGTTATGGAAATTCTGGACATGTGCTCTAAATTTAAATGGCTCAGCTTATTAAAAGCCAGGTATTGTTTCAGATCTAGGCTGGGGGCTTTGCTTAACCTATCAGATAAAAAATGCTCCCCTATATGGCAACAATTTAAATCTTGCTTCTGCATTCTCAATTGTTTTGCAACAAATGAAATAGGAAATGGTGAGGACACCATTTTCTGGGAAAATAACTGG
The DNA here is from genome assembly GCA_024699735.1 of Posidonia australis. NCBI lineage: Eukaryota > Viridiplantae > Streptophyta > Magnoliopsida > Alismatales > Posidoniaceae > Posidonia > Posidonia australis. Next base: position 11,971 of record JAMKQA010002093.1, on the reverse strand, counting down.
ATTAATGCCTCTCCTTTGAAATACCGGTTTCCAAACCCATATAAAGTAGCAAAGTATAAGTAAGCATTTGTCAAAAAAATTATGCATATTATTAGGAATGATCTTCAAGGTTTATTTGAAATCATTAACGTCCCTGAGCAAGAAAATAATCAGCAAAATTGTTTATTCCAAATGGGACATCTGGCAGATATATTATCTGGTTTTCATTTCAATGTGGAAAAAGATAAAATCTGTTGGAAAAATGACCATTATCTGTCTTTTACAGTTAATTCATGCTATAAAGCCATAAATGATGGTGGATTAAGATTTCACTTATATAAGCCCATTTGGAAGACTTGGGTGCCACCAAAAATCAAATTGTTTACTTGGCTAGTAGTAATAAATAAAATCCTTACAAGGGACAATCTGAGAAAAAAGGGTTGGACTGGCACAAAAGCATATCCTATGTGTAGTTGCTACATGGAAACAGTCTCACATCTGTTTATTCATTGCTCTTTTGCATCTTCTGTTTGGAAGTTTTTTGTAAATAATTTTATGTATCCTGTGTATCATCATATGAATGATCTTTTCAGTTATAAGTCTTACTATGCTTTTGCTATATCAGACCATGGATGGCATGTGCTTATCTCAGCTGTTATCTGGTGTATCTGGAAAGAGAGAAATAGTAGAATCTTTCAGAATGTGGCTAACTCTTGTAGGCTAACTTCACTTCATATTATTTCTCTTATGTATGATTGGGTAGTGAATTTGGGCACAGGTTTAGAAAGGGATGCCTTAATTCAAACCGTCACTAGATGCAAAATTCTTGGAGCATGGACCAGTCAAATGTTGGGACATCTTCTGTGGACCCAAACCCTGGTACCCCGATTTATTCAGCAAATGCTCCTGCTGAAGTTAGACCTTCTGAAGATCAATCCTCCTGATCTTGTTTCTTTCTGCTAATACCTGAGATTTTCTGTGAACTGATTCTAGTTTTAATAGTTTTTTTTTGGACATACTATGGCCTTAACTTGTATTAACAATGGCTAATTTTTATCTGGCTTACATTGGATCTTCTGGATCCTCAGCATTTTTGTATTATCTAGAACTTTGTCTTTTGAATGATTCTGGTGGTGGATTCATAACCAGAAAATATTAATATTATTATCGTTTCCAAAAAAAAAATCATACTGGAAAAACTCATTGTTCGACTTTTTTTACTTGATATTTTTTTCATTCACCTTCTGACGAGTTACAACCCAACTACTACAGGATAATTTTTTTGTTAAAAGTTGAGATAGGTATATTTCTTCGGCCTTAATGACTGATAAGAAATACAAAGTTCCAATAAGTATTACATCACTATGGGCTCATAGGCCTCCAGAAATGAATCAAAATGGTGGTGTAAGTTCCAACTATCCACTTTCCTAACAATTGTCCATCATGAGTCAAAAATGGTACAGACAAGAATGAAGTCAAAAAATAGAGACTAAGTGAAGGGTCTGCACAGCTGTTCATTGCAGCAAATTATCCTGGGCAGTCTCTCCTGGTGGTGCAAGAGGAGAAGGAAGAGAAGGAGATGCCTCAGGCTGTGGAGTCATGGCTGCAACGAAATGCTGCATATCTTCTTTCTCAAAACCTGAAACGAAATTATTGAAAAAACAAAAAAGAAAAATACTTGAATGTTACTTCTGTAAGACTTTACGCAAGTGCCACACAAAGAGTAGCAATTGTTGTAACAGGATTCTTAAAATCTACATATGGTCCTTAAATTAATCCTCCAACTTTTGTTTTCAATTAAGATACAGTCTCTTAAGAAAAGAGTAACTGGGCTTTAAGAGACGAAGAAGAAAAGAGAGAGAATATATACATTGTGTACAAATATTTCAATCTATCTCTTCCCCGATGTCTTTGAAGATTTTTCATAAAATCGTAATATGGGATGCAGAGCTATTTCCACGTGTATCATTGAACCACAAGACACTTCAGGATTTGTATTATCAGAATCTAAAGTAAAGAAAATTAATGTTTATTTGATCACTTTTTTAAGTGATGTTTGTACTTTTATTGGGAAAAAAAATGATTTTTGCTCATTTTTAAAGTATAAAAGTTAAAAAGATTTTCATTTCCGTGGATACAAAATAGAATCCAAACGAAAACACTATTTGTTTTTAATGATAAGAACAAACACTAAAAATTTGATCAAACAGAAAATAAATTACGTTGGTTTCTATTCTTTTAGTGTCATTTTTACTAATATTCTCCAATTCCTTTTGTTTCTAAGTTAGCATTTGGAAACGCTTTTTACAGTAACTTATTACGTTAAGTGTTTATTGCCTAATAAGCGTTTCCAAACAAGTCAGTTTATCAAACTTTTCCAAAAAAGTTGTATGTAACTTTTTAGTTCATTTTAAGTTATTGAGGTAGTTTTTAGAAAAAGCTAATAAATGTTAGTTTGTTGAAAAGTTATGAATATTAACAATAACTTTTCCAATGATATCCTTTTAAATTGATTTTAATTACAACATGAACTATAGCATGACGGTGGTGGACTGGTGGTGGTAGCCGATGATGGCGATGGTGTGGTGGCCGGCAACGACGATGGTAGTGGTGGTCGACGATGGTGGTGATTGTGGTAGTCGACGGTGGCTACGATGGTGGTGGAAGCCAACAACGACGGTAACGATAGTGGTCAGTCTATTTGTGATTAAGGCACAAATAGGTCCTTAATCATATCAGGAAACCAAATAAAGTATTGAATCCTAAGCTTCTCTTTGAATGTAGAATATGACTATCGAAAAGAAAAATGATTTTAATATTGTGATATTGTTGCTATCATATCTGGAAGTAATTTTTTTTTAAGGTGGTTAAATGTATATAGGAAGAAATTCTAGTTTAATTAAAAAAATAGAATAAATATCAGAATAAGTGTTGGAATAAGGGAAAAAACTTGTAGAGAAATACTAAACAATTTGATTATCAAAATATATATTTAAGTTGAAACATGCATACATCATATTAAATATGTATTATTTTTATATAAAAAATAAATATATTATAAATATACATATATCAGAATAACTTAGCGGAAGAATTTTATTCCACTCTTCCCGTAGATTAATAATTCTGAAATAAGTAAATCAGAATGGAAATTATTATTTTAATTTTTATACAACAAAATAGAATATTAATTTCTCTTCTAGATTTATGATAGGACTTATCCTGAATCTAAAGAGGCTAAGGAGCACGAAATGGTGCATAAACGTTGAAATTAATTAATATACACGCAAACAAACCAACTCCTTTGTTTTTTTTTTTTTTTGTTAACGATTGAGATAGATAGTATTTCATCGACTTAAATGTCAGGTAAGAAACAATGTCAAAGTGTAAATATTACAAAACCTTAGGCATAATTGCTATAATAAAGTCTCAAAATTTATCACCAAAGATGGAGCAATATAAATGTAACACAAAAATTGTTTTTTCTTCTTCATTAAACAGGCCATCATCACTCTTGCATATTGTCCATGGGATTCTGAGATTCATCTCCAGATGGGATTCTTAATGAGGAAGGTCTTGATGAGGAAGGAATAGAAGGGAGAATGGAAGACTCCATAGGTTGTGAAGCCATAGCAGAGACGAATTGCAACATATCTTCCTTCTCAAAACCTGTAACAAGATTTTCTACCTAGAAATTCATCAGAGAAATAATATCGTTAATGATCAAAGAACATGATCTAAATGAATTGTGGAAAATCCTATTATTCCTTTCTTTTCAAATCAACCAGAGAATGATTTGAAGTAACAAAGTCTATCCAGAAAAAGGTAAATCAAACTTGAGATGAGGGGCAGACAGAAATAAATCAGCTACACAGAAATAACCAGGATAAAGATCTGAGGCCAGAAAGAAATCCCAGATATCCCTTGCAAATGAGTAATTTAGAAACAGATGATTATTGTTTTCACTATATACAGAACAAAATGTACATAATGGAATACCAGACCAAGTTCTTTTTAACAAATTTTCTTTTGTTAAATTCTTATTTTTAATAACTGTAATATTTTATTGGACGCAATACTTTACAAAACTGTGCTTGAAATTTTATTACAGTAATAGAAAAGAACTAACTACCGTTTACCAAAAAAATAACTAACCATGAGAAAAGCTTCAGCTTTAAGTGAGTATAACTCCTTTGTTGTAGACAATGTCTCATTGTCACTGTGGCTGGGAGAACTTTAAACTCGCCACAGGTCCCAAGTTCGAATCCTGTAACATGCATAAAAATTCTCCTCTTACTATCTCAACCGTTAACAAAAAAAAATCCTTTGTTGTTACACTCTGACGTTACTTTGCATCAGAACACGCATGGGAAATTTTTGGAACCTTTTTTAAAATTTCTAACCTTATGCATGAAGTTATTGTACTCTACTGGACCTGTGATTAAAATTTCAATTTATAATGCAACTAACATTGCATCTTCATCTAAAGATATCAAAACCTTATAAACTGCTGGTGCTTTTTTTTTTTGTAGATTGTAATATATATTGTATTAAGAGTACTTAGTTATGAATTTTTTGTAGACGGTAATATATATTGTATTAAGAGTACTTAGTTATGAAACCACTATTAAGTGAAACCAAAAAATAAAATCCACAAAGCATCATAGTATTCTAAGATTCAAAACAATACTAAAAAAAGCAGGCAAGCTAGACACAACCCAATCACAGAATATAAGTCCATACAAAATTGATTAATCAAAAATTAATCCAATCCATCAACTTACCGAGTCACTTTTTGAGTTCAGTGTATAATAAGCAAAAGCAGTAGGAGGACTAGGAATGGTAGAAGTAGACACCAAGGAGAGACTAATTGAAGAAGTAATAATTTGGATTGTCAGATTTGCCCTATTATGTTCCCATTCCTACTGTATCTACGTAATTCCTTGAGAAATGACCTCACTTCTAAGACCTAAATTAGCAATTTCTGACTAAGTGGCAATTAGTGAGATAATATTAAAAATAATATGAGACGAAGATTTGTCAGAATTTCAAAATATTCTATTGTTCCTTTCATTCCAAATGGACTAGAGCGTTGGAACGAGAATGTTCTAGTCCTTCTTGGAAATCTGGTGCTTAGCATGCCTAAATAATATAAATAAACTTGAAATAGCAATATCTGATTAACTAACAATGTTATTAAGGAAAAAACTCCATACCTCAGCAACCATAGGACAGAGAATAAATAAATAATCTGTGGAATCCACATGAAACACAATTTAATGGACCAACCCACCCTTTCTTTGACAAATTAGCATGTGAGAGAATTTTTTCATTAAACACCAACGAAATAAAAATTTTAACTTTTAATGGGATCTTACTCTTCCAAAGACAATGAGCTAGTGGTGATCTAAGCCCACCATCATTCAAGAACGAGTAACAGGCTTTAACAGTGTAAGTTTTATCAATAGAAGGTTCTGATGAGATGATATCTTGCTCCTGGTACGATGACATTCCTACTATGATGCCCTAAAATTTTTCTAACTGTTGTTGTTGAGCATCCATGTTATCAATATGTGCTATGGAATGACTAACAAATTTGAATAGTCTGAAGAGTATAAAGACAACATTTTCCTGACTGTTACTTTCTTATATTTGGAAACAAGGAAAAGATCAGGCAAAAAATATTTTAGAGTCATACTATCTACACATTTATTTTCTCAAAAAATAGCTTTCTCCCCATTTTGGATCATAAATATAGAGAAAGCATTAATTATTGGAAAGCAAATCCTAAATTCTTGCCAAAGTGGTGAACCTTGGCACGAGGAAACATTAAGAAGGGTCTCCTATCGAAATCTAGAGTAGTAGCGAGCTTTAATGAGTTCCAATCATTTTAATTTAAAATAATCATATAGTAATTGCTACATAAATTTACACATTTGTGCCAAATTGAAGTTCCTATTGTTAATAATTTTCCATCCATTCTGTTCCTTATCTTAGCACATATTTCTTCATCTGGCTAAATGATAATAGGAATTTTGCCCTGGGGTTTATTGCCACAAGAACTTATGTCTGAGCTTGTTAATTTCTTTTTCTACTCAAACTGGAAGATGAAAAATCAAAAGATAATAAGTAGGAATAGCAGATAATACAGAGTTGACCAAGGTTACTCTACCACCCAAAAATAGATACCTATATTTCGAATATGCTAATTTAGCTGCAATTTTATCCAATAGAGGGAATCAATCACTATAAGATGTTTTCCTAAAATGGAGTGGAAGGCTAAGATATTTAATGGACAAGGGCAAACTTTTACATACCTTAAGATGTAACAATCCCGTGAATTCAGCTCATTAGACACTAATACCTGCAAGGTAGGACTTATGGAAATTAATTTTCAAGCCAGCACATGCCTCAAAACAACACAAGATTCTTTTAACATTAATCAAGTGTTCCATTGATGGTGATAGAAACAACATGGTGTCGTTGGCATATTGTAAATTTATCACATTGGGACCACTATGAGAGAACTGAATTCCAGATATGAGGTTATTTTGAGATCCCAAAGCCAACATTCTATTTAAAATATGTGTGGTGATAATGAATATGAGTGGTGAAAGTGAGTGGCCTTGTCTTAATCCATTATTGACACCAAAATATTCTTTTAGCGACCCATTGATTAATACAGAGTATCTAACCAAAGAAATACACATCCGAATCCATGAAACCCACTTCTCACCACAACCTATATCCTTTAGTGTATTTAGTAAAAATTCCTAATTAACATTATCAAAAGCTTTTTCAAAGTCTAGTTAAAGGATAAAACTTGAAGAATGTGCCTAATGCATATAGTGAATTGTTTCTTGGATAACTAAAAAACAATTACTGATACTACTTTTCAGAAGGAAGGCACATTGATTTCCATCTAAGATATGGTTCAGGATCGAACTGATCTTATTGACTAAACATTTAGAGATGACTTTATAACTTCTATTTAAATGACTAATAGGCCTAAAGTCCTGGATGTATTGAGCTCCTTCCTTCTTGAGAATGAGAGTAATAAAGGTTTGATTAATTTCCTAAAGAGTATCACTCTCTCGAGATTCAAATAAATGATTAAACATAATGAATATATCCATTTTGATATCTTCCCAAAAGTTTTGATAGAAACACAAAGAAAAGTCATCAGGGCCTGGTGATTTATCACCTAGAAGTGAAAAAACACTACATTTGATTTCTTCCATCGTAAAGTACCTTTCCAACATATCAGGATCAAGAATTTTAGAAGGAAATAGGAGATCCCAGTTAAGGTCACCTAAATAGTTCTTAGGTTTGTTAAATAAAGCTACAAAGTGTTGTTAAATTTCATTGTAGATCAGCTAGGAGTTATCCACAAACTCTTCATTAATATTAAGCGAAGACATAGTATCGATTCTTCTTCTTCCTTTGACTATCTTATGAAAGAATGTTGTATTTAAGTCTCTCTCGTAGAGCCACTATATTCGATATCTCTGTTTCCAATATATTTCCTATTCTAAGAGAACGTTGTAATGCTCCTTCCTAAGTTTAGTTTTCCAAGTCCACATATCTGACTGGATAGTAGAGGATTCCGCCAAAGTGTCAATATATTGAATCATCGATTCAACCATCAACATCCTAGCCCTACGCTCCTCTCTAACAAGAATAATTCAGTTTTTAATTTTAACTTTTAATGCTTTAAATTTCTAGGCAAGTTTCTCGATAGGACCACTCTTTGGTCTTGAGCATTTCCAAAACTGTTAAACTATTTCCTAAAATCCATCCATCACTAACCAAGATTTATAGAATCTAAATGGAAATGGGCCCCAACCTAGAGGAACCGTTTTCAGGTAGATAGGTATATGATCAGTAGTAACCCAGGCTTTCCAAGAACAAATAGAGTTAGGGTATTTGAATACCCAATCTAGGGTAATTAAAAATCTATCTAGTTTGACCATAACTGGATTACTTTGGAAATTAGACCATGTGTATGTACAGTTATTAGGTGAGCAATCCATCAGGTTTACTTGCTCAATGAAGTTATTGAACAATGACATCATGGGAGTCACTACTTGCTTGCTAGAATGTTCACAAGAAAATTTGGTTAAGTTAAAATCTCCTCCTATTATCCAATTAGGTCCCATTGTTTCTTGTAAGTTACCTAACTCATCTAAAAACTCAACCTTCATAGCGATAGAGCAAGGACCATAGACATCTATGAGCCACCATTCAAATCCATTTAAATGACTTTTGAATTTTACTGAAAGGCAAAAATTTACCGTTACAGAATTGATTTTTTGTAAAAGTTGAGAATTCCATCCTATAAGAATGTCACTCGAAGATCCCTAGGAAGATAAACAAGCCCAACTATCTATCCTACCACCCCTAATGGCACAGAGAGTTGATGAGGAGAAACATTCTATCTTAGTTTCACAAATAATTATAACATCACTCTTATATGTCCGAACAAGATTTCTAACTACTTGTCGTTTACCATTACTCCTAATGCCTCCAATGTTCCAGGAAGTTATAATCATTAAAAAGATTTTATGAAGATAGCCAAAGAGCAGACATGCCCTTTACACGGCTAAAGTTCTCATCCAGGTTTACTAATGGTAACCCCTGTAGACCTCTTATTGAATATAGAAAATTCTTGGCTTCCAAGTTCAAAGCCAAAGGAATACCTATTTTAGCACAAAAACATTTAAATTCCTCATAGGAGTTCCACATAAAAATATTACTGGCAAAATCAGAGTTATTAGAAACCCCAGAAGGAGAAGTAGTAACAGAAGAATTGAGATTATCATATGAAGAAGAGCAAGGACTGCTAAAATTGCGAGATTTAATAAAAGAGTTTTGGATGGGCATATCAGTAGTACCTGAAATGGTAGTCTATGATCAAGCCTGATAGGGGACTAGCTTGTAGTCCAAGGCTCCAAGCTCATCATCATCCAGGCTGTCAATCACAGCCAAAACCTTCTTTAATTTGGCCTTATTTAACTTACGAGCTTTAATCTTTGAGGCCATGAACTTGGAAGTAGCAATAGTGATAAAAAGGTTAGAGTTCTTAACTTGATTGAGAATCGAATGAGATACATATCCTGGGACCTCAATAGGGTACATAAACTCTCTAGGAATAGTGGAATTAAGTGGTTGCATGATGTATCTGTAGCATTAACTAAACCTGAAAAAGGAGAATTACCCTTCATCACAGGGAGAGTACGGTACTAGGGTGTACAAGTCACAACTTCAGAGACAGGATTGCACAAAATACCAACCACGACTGGAACAAGAAGTGGGTGATGGACTTGCTCCAAAACACTAGAAGTATTAGATTGCTCAGCTACTGAGCGAGTCTAGTCGTTCTTCCTAGGTCTTGGTATTTTGGTAGATTTACTAGCTCTTCAACTTTTGTTGTTTTTGAAGGATTTAGGAATGGACTTATAAGGACCCTTACGAGATGATGGGCCCAAAGACACAAGAGAAGGAGATTTGGCCCACGAGGATGATGGCGCACAAATGTCCCAACTCCATCTAAACTTAATAGGATATACTTTCTTAGCAAAAGTAAAAAATTTTACTTTAGGAATTTCTTTACCAGTAAAAATCTTAACCTGGACCCTAGCAAAACCAAGAAACTTTGCACGATCAAGGGAGAAATTGACTTCCAAAAGCTCAGCAAAATCCGAAACCATTTTTTGAAATAAGTTAACATTCCAAAGGTGGTGAGAGATACCCTCAAGCCGTATCCAATGTCCATTCTCACACAATGTAAGAACCACGTTAGAATGCACAGACCAGAGTGCAAAGGAAGCAGGAATAGAGACCAAAGAATACCCATAAGTGTTAAAAGCAACATCCTTAGCAGTCAGAAAAGGAAACTTGAGGAGAAACTTCCTAGGTGAGAAGTCATAAACCTCCCACTCTGAAGTATTTGGCAAGTAGGAGGAAAGATGAGACTCCAAACCATCTTTAGTTAGATGAGGGGAATGGGAGGTAATAATGGTACAGGATGAGTAAAACTGAAGTTGGTCGCAAACTTCATCAGAAGGGGAAAGGATGATGGGACGATGAGGCGACAATCCTGTTATATGGCTATTATGGATGTTATGATGAGGAAGGAATTTGCATAGTGCAATAGAGTATTTAGGTGAGTCGCATTTAAGACAAGCACCCTTAAAATTACAACGTTTCCTACTTGTTCTACCACAAGAGAGAATGAGTGGAGATTTAGTCTTCTTCCTTGACACCAACCTCAAGCCTGTTTCAGGAGAAGGAGGATGATCTTAAAGAAGCTCCTGTTGAGCCGAAGGGATCATAATAGTAATATAGGGGGGATGCCAGGAGCAAGAACTGGGAATCAAAGCAGGGTAATGAGGGAGAAGACGAATTATCTGAGAGAAGTGGCTTGAATCTTGGGAGTCTAGGATTGCATTTGTCAGAAGATTCTTGACTGACAAGTTTATCAAATGGGATAGAGCATGCATTTCCAATTTTTTGAAAAAGCCGACGTTGAACAAAAGCTTCGTTATGTAGACTAACTTCCGCAATAAATTTCTCAGAGTATGGGAAAGATAGCGAATCGTCATGGACAGCGATGCCGGCAGCCATTCCTCCTTTGTCATTAATTTGTGTAATTAAACTATCCTTCATGATATAACCATTAATATTTGAAGAATTATGAAGATAATAAGAATTCTTAGAAGACAAACTCCTATCCCAAAATCCCAAAAAGGAAGTTGAAAAGACGAATAGTGCCAGATGTCAGACAGAAAGGCTGGAGATGAACCATCACCCTTCTCCTAGCATGGGGACTGACAATTCTCCATGCACAATTTACAAGGTAGGGGAATCCCACCCTTTAAAGAACGACCTACCTCGAAACAGTTAGGCTGATGAATGGTTGATGACCACCCATCTAACGGCATAGCCAAGGAATCATCTCGGTAAGGGTCATGCTATGAGGAACCCCCAAGGAAGGAAGATAAACCCCAGAAGCATCACAATATCCTAAATAATCAAAACATAGAACACTATGTAAAATTATATCTAAGTTAGTAAAATGCAGTGAGATAGACTCACCATCCAATGATTGGTAAGAGAAGGCTTTTTCCCCATCGTTTACCAAATAATCACTGACCGAGGTAGAGGATAGAATAGATTGAATATCCTTCGAATCTACCAAATCAAACTCAACCAACAATGACCAATCAGAACTAAGATTATCACATTGAGATTTCGATCGGCCAGAAGACCGTTGAGGGAGTAATGGTCTGTCAAGAGAAGAATCCTGGCAAAATGTGTTAGAAATATCCTTGTTTATTTTGATGATTACACCTGAGTATATTTTCATACAAATAAAATGACTGATAAAATTATTTGTTGTAACTCTATACTCAGAAAAAGAAATTAAGTTATGTAAGACAAAATTCATATATTTATAGAGTTTTTTCATGAAGTATCAAAAACGACATACCGAAGGAAATTCGGCATACCGCTTCAGACAGAAACGGCATACCGAAAGAGAAAACGGCATACCGAGTCAGGAAAGAACGGTATACCCATCGACCTTCCAATTTCAAAGAAGAGGGAAAACAAATCGGCATACCGAAGAAAATCGGCATACCGAAACAGAAGAAAACGGAACGTGCGTCGGAATTCCGGAAAAGCTGAAGAGTCAAAGAAGAAAGCAGAAACAGCACACCGAGAATAAACGACATACCGTTTCAGGAAAAATCGGTATACCGAAATAAAAACGGCATACCGAATTGCCCGTAAAGTGCAGACTGAAGATCTAAACGGCACACCGGAGGACAAAACGACATACCGAAAGACTAGCCGTTTGTAACCGTTGTTCTAGTCGTTAGACACAATTTATGAGGGTTTCTTGGCTATAAATAGGACTCATTTATGCCTCCATAAAGACACACATTGACATACTTGTAATTCAATATTCCTTTAGTCATTTACTCTCCTC
>JAMKQA010002092.1:0-16511 GCA_024699735.1 Posidonia australis | reverse complement strand
TAAGGGTGGTGTGGTCATGTGTGAGGCATATAGCCCTTGAGCATAAGACCCACATTGTGTTTTCATTCTTGGATTTTGATAGATACTCATGATGCATTGTTTGTGTGACTATTGCATCTCACATGTTCAGCCTGTTGTTGTAATCTGGTGAACTGATTGCCCCATGAACCCCTGTTTGGGAGGTTCTTATGCAACAGTCCATGACCCAGATCTTGATGACATAAGGGTGGTGTGGTCATGTGTGAGGCATATAGCCCTTGAGCATAAGACCCACATTGTGTTTTCATTCTTGGATTTTGATAGATACTCATGATGCATTGTTTGTGTGACTATTGCATCTCACATGTTCAGCCTGTTGTTGTAATCTGGTGAACTGATTGCCCCATGAACCCCTGTTTGGGAGGTTCTTATGCAACAGTCCATGACCCAGATCTTGATGACATAAGGGTGGTGTGGTCATGTGTGAGGCATATAGCCCTTGAGCATAAGACCCACATTGTGTTTTCATTCTTGGATTTTGATAGATACTCATGATGCATGTTCTGATGGGTTTCTGCAAATTTAAAAGATTTTACATTGCATGGCATTAGGCTGGTTTACTGTTTGATTTATGATTTCTCTGGCACACTTTCCTAGCACATCAGTAGAGCACAAAGGTGGCGCACCAGACTGGAGCACCAGTTTGGCGCACCACACAGGCACACCTGCCTGTGTTCTATTGCACGCAGTAGCTTTTGGCATGGCATTTAGCATGTTTCCTGTTTGGATTTGCCTTTGGTTTTCTCTGGGTGTCTTCTTGGACATATCAGGATGACTCCACTCTTTTTTAACCATTTTTATGCATAATAGCTCATATTTTGCATATAGTAAAGCAAGGATGAAAGTCACATGGTATTTTTAGATCTTTGATCATATCTGTGCAACATCCTTGCACTGGTGCTTGACCCACTGCACGGGTGACCTTTTTGAGCCTTAGGACTTACCCTACAACCCAGGCACCCATGTTTAGCATAAGGCACCACTTGCATGTAGCATTGCATGGCATATCACCCTCGGGCGTACAGAAAAGGTTGAAAAGCCAACATTTCATATAAGTAAATGAGAAACCCATTAAAAAGACCAATTTTTCGAGCACACGATGGTGCCTAATACCTTCCTCGTGCGTAACAGGGATCCTTACCCATTTTTGGTTTTTGAAGACCTTTTCCATTGGTTTTACCGTGTGATTTGAATGTTTTTAAGCGGTTTTCCTCGTCTCCCATTTTAAATAGATAAGGTGACGACTCCTACATTTTTACCATTATTTTTATTATTTTGCTGTGACTTTGCCGACTCTCGCGCATTTGGCCTTTCACGCCAAGCACAAGGTTGTCGCCAACATGGTTACAGGAACTGGTGACTCCGCTAGGGACCACCAGATCCTGACTTTTGTTTTGGGTTTTTCGTTTATTTTGGCTTTCCTCCTTGTTTGCTTGTTTCCTATGCATTGCTTTGGTTGTTTCTTTGTAATATTGAGTGGTATCACCTTTATTTTTTTGTGCATACCGTTTATCTACTGAGTGTTTTTGTTTTACACATTTGCTATGCCACCACTTTCTGCACATAATATGCACATGTCTTTTGTATGTTGATTGATGTTTCCTTTGCATGTTTTCTTCCCTTCTTGTATATGTCATGTCTAGGAGATTAGAGACACGCTTGCTCTTCCCCTTTTGGTTAATAAAAGCATAAAAACCAAAATCAATAAATAGGACACAAACTAGTGACAAATTGCAAACTTCCCCCATGTTTTAATAAATTTTCAAGTAAAAGACTTAAAGCATACTTTGCATCCATCATATAGGACATGCATCTTCTCATCTCTTGAGTCCACCTATATAGTTGGCGAAGGACATTTCTCGATTTTCTCATTCTATGGCTTTGGCGTGGGATGAAATATCGGTATGTCCCCCCTTGTCCGGGGTCGTGTCGGTGTTAGTAGGGTACAACCTACTGCTTTGGTAGAGGATGAGGCCCTGAACTCACCACCCGTTCACTGCCTAAGCTTTGGCTGGGATTTAGAACGGGGACCTTCAGTTTTCTAACCTTGAGTCGGAGACCCATTTACCCCTATGTGAACCCGGAGTAGATGGCTTGGTAGGACACCCCTAGATTGTGAGAGAGTGCATACTAGAAGCATTCATGCATTTGCATCTCATACCACCATAAGCACGGCATCTTTGCTAACTTGTTTGTTTTTGTGCATAGAATACTTGTCAGTGTGTGAGTTCCTCAGTTAAAGCTTGAGGTTTTCCTTTCGCTGACACCCAGTGCAACCCAGTTTCAACCACGTCTTCCGAGTTATCTGTCATTTTTGACGATAGCTCATCCTAGGATCCGTTCTCTTGTTCCCAGCCGTAGTCCGATCTGTACCTGCTCACGATCCGCTATGGCTCAGCATACCAGCAAGCCCATTTCCTCTGCTGTTTAGGAGGAGGTCCCCTTTTCGGTGTACCCTTCCTTTGTCTCGCCCCTATTGTTACTACTGCCTCCGCTTTTGCCTTAGCTTCTGGAGGACCTCTGCCATCCCAGTATCGTGTCCATGTGGCTACCCCGCCTTCAGGGCCACCAGCTTGGTCTTCTGCTGCTTTTGGGGCCTCAACAGTTGAGTCTGTTCCTGTGACCCTTCCCCAGGGTTCTTTTGCTGCCCCTTCTCAGGACTATGTGTTTTCCAGCCCTCCTCTGACTACGACTGTCTCTGTAGTATCCTCCCCCTAGTTTGGACAATTGGGATCTCAGCTTCTTGATTTTTCTCCTGCTTTGCCTCTGTCTGTTGGAGCCACCAGTGATGATCCCATTTCTGCGCAACTACAACACATGTCGGCCCTCGCCCAGCAGTTGCAGGGATTGGCACTGGCACTCCAGCCCTTCTCAGCTTTTTCATTTACGACTCCCAAGTTGCCTTCGCAACCAGCTCTAGGATCACAGTTTGCACCCACTACACCACCCCCATAGCCGTCGCCATCCCTCGTCTCTCCAGCGATAAGGGTGTCGACATTGCCTTTTTCAACACTGCCACAGCACTCACCACAGCATGCATCTCTACTATCTGGTGGTCAGCCATCTCGGCTGACGAGAGCACACGTCGTGAGCATTGTACCCGAGGCCATTTCGGTCCAACAACTCTTGCTCCCGCATTCTGTACCTACTATAGCACCATCCCCTGCCTTATCCTCACCCATGTATCAGACACAAGCCTCATCCTTTATCTCACAGCACACAGCACCCATGCACGGGTACACTAGCCATCCTACCGTAGCACCAGACGACGGAATGGTGGATCCAGAAGAGCCTTTAGGGGCGACCCATATAGTGTACGCGGCACCCGCCTCAGCTGCACAATCTACAACTGCAGTAGCTCCAGACGCTCTCCTTGAGAGGGTGAATGATTTGGAGCTCACACTCCGACAAGTGCAAGGCGGGGACCTCCGGTCCTACCAATTCGGGACCTCTGTTATTTTCCAGAGGCGACTCTCCCATCGAACTTCCAAATCCCGAAATTCGACAAATACAATTGTAGAGGCTGCCCAATTTCCCATTTGAGAGCCTATTGCGGAGACCTCGCCCAGCTCCCAGCTGACGAGAGATTGCTCATCCGCCTGTTCCAGATGAGTCTTACGAGGCCCACGTTGAAGTGGTTCACTTCCATCGACATGGCCACCAACAAGACTTAGGACAACCTTACACAAGCGTTCCTCGAACAGTATTCCTTTAATCTCGACTTAGTCCCAAAGCGGGAGGACTTAGTTGCCATCAAACAAAGGCCCCAAGAAACATTTGGGGAGTATGTTGGACGTTGGCGGTCCTTGGCTTCGCAGGTCAAAAATAGGCCCCGATGAGGAGTCTATTGAGATCGTGATCCGAGGAGTGTAGCCAGCAGTCAGGGCTCTACTTAGCATACAACCAGTTACCACTTTTTCTACACTGCTCCGGGCGGGCGCTCGTGTTGAGAGTTCACTACGCAGTGGTAGTTTTCCAGCACTCTCTGCATTTGCCAGGCAAGCCACTTCCTCACATAGTGGCGCCAGCAACAACAATAACAACAATAACCATAATGCCAATCCACCTAGGAGGCGGGATCCCTCGAAGGATACAGTTTCTTACATTAGATCCCCTACAGCACTGGCGAATGTCCATCCACCCCCTCAACACTAATTAGTTTATGCACCCACGGCCACACATGAAGCACCTCATGCACCACACATCATTCCCACTGCCACTCCAATTTTCCTACCCCACTTGTGGTGATGCGCCTGCCATTGGCACATCTGCAGCCAAGGCGGCAACGCCGTGACAGGCGCGACTATACTCCATTAGTGGAGCCCTTGGGCATGGTGTTTCATAAAGTCGCATCCCTCTTGAGGCTGCTAGAGATTCCCTCAGGCTTGGTGCAAAAGGACAAATGCGCGAGGATTGGCAAAAATAAAAATAATGATAAAATGCAGGAGTCGCCACCTAGTTTATTTAAAAACGAAAGACGAGGAAAACTGCTTAAAACATGCAAATCATGAAAAAAAGCCAATGGAAAAGAAGGTCATAAACCAGAAATGGGCAAGGATCTCTGTTACACACAAGGAAGGTATTAGGCACCCTCGTGTGCCCAAAAATCGATCTTTCTATGGGTTTCTCGTTTACTTGTATGAAATGTCGGCTTTTCATCCTTTTCTGTACGCCCGAGGGCGATATGCCATGCCATGCTAGGTGTGAATGGTGTCTTATGCTAATGTAGGGGTGCATGGGATGTAAGGTGTGTCCTAATGCTTAGAAGGATCCCTCGTATAGCGGGTCAAACATTGGTGCAAGGATATTGCATAAATAAGATCAAAGATCAAAGAATTTCGAGTGATTTTCATCCTTGCTTTACTATATGCAAAATATGGTAAACCATGCATAAAAAGGGTTAAGAACAGAATTGGGTCTTCCTGCTATATCAAGGAAGAAAACCAGAGAAAACCAGAAGCAAATCAAAACCAGAAAACATGCTAAAAACCATGTGAAAAGCTATTTTGTGTTACTGAAAACAGGCTGGTGTGCCTGTTCGGTGCGCCAGACTGGTGCTCTAGTCTTGTGCGCCACCTAGGTGCTCTAGTGGGCCAGGAAGATGTGCTGAGGAAAACACCAGAAATCCATGCAATGCAATGTATTCCAGAATGCTATGCAATGCAAAGTCTTTGTAAACTCGGAAAATATACTTTGAAAATCTAGAAAAAATGCAAGCATGAGAAGATTTATGGACCTTGTGTTCATGGGCTGCAAGTCTCACACAAGATCACACCCTTTTCATGATAAATAAAAGCAAACAAGATTCAACCATACTACCTAGATCATGGGTTGATGCATAAGAACCTCCATATAGGAGTCCATGGGGCAATCAGCCTACCAGATTTCAGCTATGGGATGAAAATGCAAAGTGTAAAAAGTTTTGAAAATAGTGCCATCTTGGGTTGTAATCTTGCACGCAAAGACATGTGATATCAGAGAATCAACACCAGCAAAATCAGAGTCAAACTCGTCTGGGAAACCATGCAGATGATGATGCAATCAGGGTAATTTGCTCTCTGACCAGACTGGTGCACTAGAATGGCGCGCCAGAGTGGTGCTCTGGTTAGGTGCGCCACTCTGGTGCACCAGTTTGGTGCTCCCCAGAAAACCTGAATCAGATTGCAGTCTAATTCAGAATCTAGTCCAGATTTCAGAGATCAGTGATTTTCTTTAATCAGATCAGGTATGCAGTTGATAAAAACAGAAACATGATAAGATACAAACAAAGGGAAATCTTTTATTATTTGGTTTCAAATCATGCTAAATCATGGGTTATGGGCTGAAATACTTGCATGGGATTCTAAAAGATAGGAAATGAGTGAGTGAACTTAACTTCCATATGCAAATGATGAATACATAAAGGCTATATTTGTTACTTATTCCCTAGCATGTATGCATGAATCTTGGTTCTTTGTGTAAAGAAACAGAGAAGAAAGACAAATTCACATAAGTGTTAGAATGCAGATTTCACATGCAGATTTTAACATGTTGGGCATCTTACATGGAGCAGTTATTTCATCGTGAAATTCTCATGTAAACAAAGGAAAAATCAAATTATATAAGATGTTCATGGCATGTTTTATTCAGTGCAAGAACTAAGATTTAAAATAAAAGAAAGGAGAGGAACTTACCTTGTCCAATGTGTTCCTTCTTAGAAAAACCCAAGATAATATGATCCTTGTTGCTTTGGAAAGGTTGGAGGTGCTTTAGAATGCAAGGGAATATTCAAGAACACGAGAATGGGTTGCTGGAATCAGTAGATGGCTTGCCTAAGATCCTCAAATGGCTACCTATGGGGGTCCTTATATAGGATTTTGCAAAGGTAACTCCTATGGAATGCAGGCAACCTCGTAAACGAAGAGCCTGGTGCAGATTCCATGGCATATTCGCTGGTGAAGGTCACAAACATGGGAGGTGGAAGGCCAGCAACCAACAGCTTGAGAAGTGGTTGTATGCCAGCTTGGTGTGCCAGATAGGTGCGCCAACCTGGTGCTCCAGCTAAGTGTGCCACTGTAGTGCTCCTACTCGGTGCTCCAATCAGGTGCTCCACATTAGTGCTCTAACTTGGTGCTCTCCCCTACCTGTCTGAATTTCTAATTGGGTTGCGGGCCTGCTATAGGTTTGTGGATGGTTTAGCTGATGGGATTGGGTTTGGCATATCCAAAGCAACATCTAGAAAGTTTATCTATGAGCCACCTCAAAATCGAGGTGTCTACAGATGCCCCTTCCTGAGCAAGGTCAAGGGACAGAAGGAACCAAGACCGATGCTCAGGGTTGACAAGATACCTCCATTTTGAGGTTACAGAAGGATGGTGTTTGCTGTAGGCAATAAGTCACTTATCCGGCGGATGCATCGAAAGTCATGACTTGTTGCCAAATGCAAATGCAAATGCAAATGCAAATGCGAAATGCATGCAATTGCTGATCTAAATGCTGGAGATGTGATGCCAATGTGAAAAAACACATGCAAGAGCCAATCTTGAAGGCCGATACAAAGCTGATGCTAGTGCTGAAATAACTAGGCAAAAGATAAATAAATCCCGCACACAGAGGGAACCACTGGTAGGAAAATGATAAGTTGTCGGACTCATCAACCGGATTATTGAGGATATTAACCTGAGGAGGTGGGATATGACAAGTCAATCAAGTCTTGTCAACCCAAACGCCAAACAGCATGACGGTTGTCAACCGAGTAGTTGGGGATACTAGCCCAAAGGGAAGGGGCATGATAAAATGCGTTGTTTGTCAAGAAGAATAGAAGGCCCTGTCCGCACGGACATGGGCAAGCAAAAGGATTTCGCGCCCGCGAACATCCAAAGAAAAGAACAGGACCTTGACCGCCCGGTCAAAAGGTCAAGAAGCTGGATTTTGCATTCGTGAAAATCCAGGGAAAAGGATAAGGACCTCGACTGCCGATCGAAAGTCGACTTTGACTGCACGGTCAAAAGCCAAGGAGAAGGATTTCCCGCCCGCGAAAATCCAGAAGAAAAGGGAAAGTAAAGACCTCGACCACCCGGCCGAAGGTCAACAGCTGGAATTCGTGCCCACGAATATCCAAGGAAAAGGAAAGGAAATGACCTCGACTGCCCGGTCGATGGTCGACTCCAACCGCCCGGTCAGAAGTCAAGGAAAAGGATTTCACGCTCGCGAAAATCGAGAAGAGAAAGACCTTGATCGCCCAGTCAAAGGTCGACACTGACCGCCCGGCCAGAAGCCATAGAAAAGGATTTCGCACCCGCGAGAATCCAAGGAAAAGGAAAGGAAATAACCTCGACCGCCCAATCGAAGGTCGACTCCGACCGCACAGTCAGAAGCCAAGGAAAAGGATTTCGCGCCCGCGAAAATCCAGAAGAAAAGGGAAAGCAAAGACCTTGACTGCCAGGGTGGTCAAAGCCAAGGAAAAGGATTTCGTGCCCGCAAAAATCTAGAAGAAAATGACCTTGACCGCCCGGTCAAAGGTTGACACTGACCGCCCGGTTAGAAGTGAAGGAAAAGGATTTTGCGCCCGCGAGAATCCAAGGAAAAGGATATAACCTTGACCATCTGGTCGAAAGGTCAAACAGCTAGATTTCGTGCTCGCGAAAATCCAAGGAAAAGGACCATGACCGCCCTGTCAAAAGGTCAACTCTAACCGCCCAGTCAGAAGCCAAGGAAAATGAAAAGGAAATGACCTCGACCGTTTAGTCGAAGGTTGACTCTGACCGCCCGGCCAGAAGCCAAAGAAGAGGATATGACCTTGACTGCCCGGTCAAAAGGTCAAACAGCTGGATTTCGCCCCCGCGAGAATCCAAGGAAAGGATCTGACCTTGACTGCCCTGTCAAAAGGTCGAACAATTGGATTTCGCGCCCGCAAAAATCCAAGGAAAGGATCTGACCTTGACTGCCCGGTCAAAAGGTCAAACAATTGGATTTTACGCGTGCGCAAATCTAGGGAAAGGATATGACCTTGACCGCCTGGTCAAAGGTTGACTCTGACCGCCCGGTCAGAAGCCAAGGAAAAGGATCTCGTGCCCGCGAGAATCTAAGAAAAGCGAAGGAAAAGACCTTGACCGCCCGGTGAAAGGTCGACTCTGACTGCCCGGTCAGGAGCCAAGGAAAAGGATCTCACACCCACGAGGAAAAGGAAAAGACCTCGACCGCCTGGTCAAAGGTTGACTCTGACTGCCCGGTTAAAAGCCAAAGAAAAGGATTTCGCACATGCGAGAATCCAAGGAAAGCAAGGAAAGGACTTTGACCACCCGAGTCGAAGGTCAAAAACAAGGATTTCGTGCCCGCGAAAATCCAAGGAAAAGGACTTTGACCGCCAGATCAAAAGGTTAAGAAGCTGGATTTCGCGTTCGTGAAAATCCAGGGAAAAGGATAAGGACCTCGACTGTCGGTCAAAAGTCGACTTTGACCGCCCGGTCAAAAGCCAAGGAAAAAGATTTCACACTCGCGAAAATCCAGAAGAAAAAGGAAAGCAAAGACCTCGACCACCCGGCCGAAGGTCAACAGCTAGACTTCGTGCCCACGAATATCCAAGGAAAAGGAAAGGAAATGACCTCGACTGCCCGATCGATGGTCGACTCCGACCGCCCGGTCAGAAGTCAAGGAAAAGGATTTCACGCTCACGAAAATCGAGAAGAAAAATACCTTGATCACCCGGTCAAAGGTCGACACTGACCGCCCGGTCAGAAGAAATAGAAAAGGATTTCGCGCCCGCGAGAATCCAAGGAAATGGAAAGGAAATAACCTCGACCGCCCGATCGACGGTCGACTCCGACCGCACAGTTAGAAGCCAAAAAAAAGGATTTCGCGCCCGCGAAAATCCAGAAGGAAAGGGAAAGCAAAGACCTTGACTGCCCGGTCGAAGGTTGGCTTTGACCGGGTGGTCAAAGCCAAGGAAAAGGATTTCTCGCCCGCAAAAATCCTGAAGAAAATGATCTTGACCGCCCAGTCAAAGGCTGACTCTAACCGCCCGGTCAGAAGCCATTGAAAAGGATTTTGCGCCCGCGAGATCCAAGGAAAAGGATATGACCTTGACCATCTGGTCGAAAGGTCAAACAGTTGGATTTCGTGCCCGCGAAAATCCAAGGAAAAGGACCTTGACCGCCCGATCAAAAGCTTGACTCTGACAGCCCAGTCAGAAGCCAAGGAAAATGAAAAGGAAATGACCTCGACCGTTTAGTCGAAGGTCGACTCTGACCGCCCGACCAGAAGCCAAAGAAGAAGATATGACCTTGACCGCCCGGTCAAAAGGTCAAACAGCTGGATTTCACCCCCGCGAGAATCCAAGGAAAGGATCTGACCTTGACCGCCTAGTCAAAAGGTCGAACAATTGGATTTCGCGCCCACAAAAATCCAAGGAAAGGATCTAACCTTGACAGCCTGGTCAAAAGGTCGAACAATTGGATTTTGCGCCTGCGAAAATCTAGGGAAAGGATATGACCTTGACCTCCTGGTCAAAGGTCGACTCTGACCGCCTGGTCAGAAGAGAAGGAAAAGGATCTCGCGCTCGCGAGAATCCAAGAAAAGCGAAGGAAAAGACCTTGACTGCCCAGTCAAAGGTCGACTCTGACCGCCCGATCAGGAACCAAGGAAAAGGATCTCGCACCCGCGAGGAAAAGGAAAAGAAATGAAAAGACCTTGACCGCCCGATCAAAGGTCGACTCTGACTGCCCAGTCAAAAGCCAAAGAAAAGGATTTCGCACACGCGAGAATCCAAGGAAAGCAAGGAAAGGACCTTGATTGCCTAGTCGAAGGTCAAAAAAAAGGATTTCGCTCCCATGAAAATCGAAGGAAAAGGACCTTGACTGCCCGGTAAAAGGTCAAACAAAAGGATTTCACGCCTGCGAAAATCCAAGGAAAGAAGGGATAGAAGGATCTCATCCGCCCGAAGCCAGAACGCGGAAAAACGAAAGTGATAATCCCTAGATTGTCCCCTAGGAAGGAAACTAGCTCAGATGCACTCTAGAGGGTAGAACTGCTTCCTGCTAGCTCTGTGACATGGAAACTAGTGCTTTTGCTATGTGCAATATCCAAGGTTTGGATTGGCTCAGTTGCGCAGGACAAAACTGCATTTGCGCTGGCTGTTGGCTTTATAGCACGGAAACTGGAGTTCTTGCTGAGATGCATGTGCCGATCTGAATTAGCTTTGTTTGCGAGTTTCGCAAAAAAGTTGGGGCATATCCGCAATTTGTTGAAACTGGAGTGACCTTATTGCAAATTTCCTGATGTGAAACTTCTTTAACATTTTGCTGGGTGCTTGCATGCTTCTACTCAAATATTATTTGTTGCACCCTTTGTGAGTTATTCTGCACGCCTCATGATATAAGGGGGGTTTCTGCAAGTCACCCATCCGGTGAATTCTTGAAGACTTGTGCACTTGCTTTTCTTGGCATTTTGCCTTTTGCCTTTTGTAGGCTGCAGAGTGTGGAGGACAACAATGCAATTCTTGCAGCTATTCTGCACTTTTGGCCTTGGAAATGAAACTGCTTGCATGTGATGGGGCTCACTGGATAACTGTCATATCTGCTAGGGTATCTAACCATGGTGACACCAAAACACTGCTTTGATGTCCTGCACACATTGGTTGGTGCACAAATTGCGGACGATAGTGAACATCTGCGGGTTTAAGGCATGTCCTTTTCATTGTTGAATATTGCCACAGTTGAGGTGAGCTGGCACTTGTTATGCGCTGTGGCTAGATTCTGGAAACCTGTTTTTCATGCCTTTCGCTTTAGGTAGCTATGCTTTTGTGAACTGACAAGCTTATCCTGAAGTGCTTTCGAGAAGCCTCATCTGCATGCTCCCAAGGGTAGTATTGTCCCCATGATCTTCTTGACTTAGAAAGGCAGCTGGCATGCCCCTAGTCAAAGACCTAACTCCAACCAAAAAGTAGTTAACATGCCCCTGGTTGAAGATCCCTTTTTTGCCAATATTCCAACTCAAAAGGCAGTTGGCATGCCCCTGGTTGGAATGTGGGCAAACACCTTGCAAAGCGATGCAAAATGCAAAAGTGGTGAATTATCCAATGCTAAATGCCAAATGATTTATGCAGAATTCTTAAGATGGAAGCAAGATTTATGAATGGTTGATAGAGGATATGCCCTTAGCACCGAGGAAGCCTTCATTGCCTGCTACAAGGAACTAGAATGTCCTCGACTCACTTGGTGCTACCTGGATCCCTGATTTTATGGTGGCTCTCACTCAACCAATGGGCTTTTGTGATAAAATGGGCTCCATGCCAAACTCCTAGGGCCCTACACCTACTTTTCTCGATATTCCATTTTTCTTTTACTCCCTCAAAGGCATGCTGACTTACCTTATCCCTACTTGGAGGTAATAAACACCTAGGCTGAGGGGTGGCTGCTCTTTCTGCTTGATAAAAAGGGGTGGCTAGTCCCTTTGAACATGTGGGCTTGGTAGGTGTATGCTTCAACTCCTCTCCAAGTTATGTGATAGGGATAGAGTCGTCTTGCATGCCTCTCTCATTGAAGCCGACTTCGATCTGCAACTTCTATCTTCTTATTTCTTTTGTGCTCCGAAGTCTATGTTTTTTTTGTTGGCTCGCATTCTCTCTTTCCTCCTAGCATTTTGTCTCCCTCTGGAGGTATAGGCCCCTTAGGAATTTGTACATTTCGCCCACTTTGCCATGAATAATGTCTCCCTTACCTCCAAGGTCACATAGGTAGTAACAAGTGAGGAGGATCAAACTCTTCCTAAGCAGGCAGGCTTCCGCTTTTCCTCATCAGGCAATGGTTATGCTAATGTTTCATATTATAATTACAATGCAAACAAAAGGAAAGTACAATGCATATCATGCGATTTGTGATGTCCAGATGCAGTAATTTAAAATATTGGAATGCTAAAGCAAGAAACATAGAGATGCATGGCCTATAATGGAACGTTTTGCAAGGCTTGGGAGTGGCCGACGATCATTGGTAGTACTTTTTCAATTAGGAGGTGCTGATGGGTGACGATCATTGGTCTAGCACACTCTCTGAAGGACCATGATTGAAGCTTGTTCCTGGTGATTCAGGCTGTGGTGGTGAAATAGTTGTTTTCCCCTCCCTGTTGCTGTCGTGCTCTGCTAAGTCCTCTGCAAGCACCTCCAATTGTTCTTGGAATAAAAAATGCCTAGATCTCCAATTGTGTCATCTATCAGGCTCTCTAAGTCTGCCTTCTGAGCAAGATCTTGTGTTGCCGTTGCTTGATGCATTGCCAACTGTTCCGACTTTGATAGCATTGTACAATTTTGTAACTGCTTACAGGTCTGCTCTGACTCTGAATGATTATTCTAAAAAAATTCATCTGAAAACTGTTGGTGACTACGAGAGGTATTGAGGCTGTGAACAAACTCTGACTTGGATTCAATATGCATGCACTGATAAAGTGAGTTAAATCACAAGAAATGATTGTCTTTAGGGACTTACCGAAGCATGGGGATCTCTTCCGCTGGTTCCGACGCTCGTATCCCAATTCTTCATGCTCTCTTTGTTCTTCCGCCTTGATTGGCTTGGCGATTCCTTAGTCGTATTGCCCAAGGGATTCCTTTCTCATATCCCTAGTTGCGACACAAATTCTCGACCATTTGGCAAGGGTAGTTGTGATCGGCCAAGTGGCTGACGGACTCAAGAGCGGGAATGCGATTAATTGGCTCAAATCGGTTGACACGATATAGAAAACCAAAAGGGTTGAAGCTAGAGCAAAGATTGCCTCAACGGTAGGACGACTCAAACTAAAGACTCCTCGGAACCACCGAGGGAGGATAAATACAACTGTCAAGACAAAAAGGGGAAATGAATAAGATCGATAATACAAATAAAGATTAGATAGAATCAGGAAAGATGGAATTGACTCCCATGGGGCCTGCTGCTCCTGGCGCAGAATGTTGGGGTAATGGCTGGCTAACTATATTGGGTTGTGCTGGTGGTGCTAATGCGGCTGCTGATGTGGGCACGGGGCCTACCACCTGCGTGTTAATCACAATGACCTTTTGGTCAATCAAGTCCTGGATCGCATTCCTTAATGTGAGAGAATTTTCCGTCGAGTGACCCGTAACCCGATGGAAATTGCAGAACACGTTCGCATTATACCAGGCAGGAATTGGATTAGGCGGCGAGCGCACCTTAGGTAGCCTCAGGAGGGATGCGACTTTAGGGATTACCATGCTCAACGGTTCCACTAAAGGCGTATAGTGGTGCCTGTCACGGCGTTGCCGCCTTGGTTGCGGATGTGCCAATGGTGAGCGCATCACCACCTAAGGGGGAGGATAAACTGGAGTGGCAGTGGGAGTGATGTGTGATGCATGAGGTGCTCTAGGTGTAGGCGTGGGTGCATAAACTACTTGATGTTGAGGGGGCGGATGGACATTTACCGGTGTAATAGGGGATCTAATGTAAGAAACTGTATCCCTGGAGGGATCCCGCCTCCTGGGTGGATTGGCATTGTGGTTGCCGTTGTTATTGCTGCTGCTTGGGCCACTATGTCAGGAAGTGGCTTGCTTGGCAATGCCGAGAGCGCTGGAAAACTGCCGCTGCGCAGTGAGCTCTCAACATGGGTGCCTGCCCGGAGCAATGTAGAGAAAGTGGTGATTGGCTCGATGCTAAGTAGAGCCCTGACTGCTGGCTGTGCTCCTCGGATCATGATCTCAATAGACTCCTCGTTCGATGGTCTATCTTTGACCTGCGAAGCCAAGGACCGCCAACGTCCAAAATACTCCCCAAATGTTTCTTGGGGCCTCTACTTGATAGCGACTAAGTCCTCCTGCTTTGGGACTAAGTCGAAATTGAAGGAATATTGTTCCAGGAATGCCTGCATAATGTTGTCCCAAGTCTTGATGGTGGCCATGTTGAGGGAAGTGAACCATTTCAACGCAGGCCCCGTGAGACTCTCTTGGAACAGGCGGATCAACAACCTTTTCTCAGCTTGGAGCTGGGTGAGGTCTCCGCAATAAGCTTTAAGGTGGGCAATTGGGCAGCCCCTACCATTGTATTTGTCGAATTCCGGGATTTGGAAATTTGGGGGGAGAGTCGCCTCTGGGAAATAAAAGAGGTCCTGGAATTGGTAGGACCGACGGTCCCCACCTTGCACTTGTCGGAGAGTGCGCTCCAAATCATTCACCCTCGCAAGGAGAGCATCTTGAGCTACTGTAGTCGTGGAATGTGCAGCAGATGCAGGAGCCACGTACACTGTATGGGTCCCCCTAAGGGTTCCTCTGGATCAACCATTCCGCCGTCTGGTGCTACGGCAGGATGGCCAGTGTACCCGTGCATGGGTGCATTGTGCTGTGGGATAAAGGATGAGGCTTGTGTGTGGTACAAGGGTGAGGATAATGCAGGGAGTGGTGTAACATGTGGTGCAGAGTGTGGGAGCAAGAGCTGTTGGTCCAGAATGGTCTTAGGTACAATGCTCACGGAGGGCTGTGCTCCCGTTAGCCTAGGAGGCTGGCCACCAAATAGGAGGGATGCATGCTGTGGTGGGTGCTGTGTAGGTGTAACAAATGGTAATGTCGACACCCCTATCGTTGGAGAGACAAGGGACAGCGACGGCTGTGGGGGTAGTGTAGTGGATGCAAACTGTGGTCCTAAGGCCGGTTGCATAGGCAACTCGGGAGCCAGAAAGGTCAGGGCTGAGAAAGGCAGGAGTGCCAGTGCCAATCCCTGCAACTGTTGGGCGAGGGCCGACATTTGTTGCAGTTGCGCGGTGACGAGATCGTCACTAGTGGCTCGAAAGGATGGTGGCAAAGCCAGGGAAGAAACTGGAGGCTGAGATCCCAGTTGTCTGAACTGGGGGGTGGCTACTACTGAGACAGCCGTAGTCGAAGGAGAGCTAGTAGACACATAGCCCTGAGGAAAAACAGACTCAACTGTTATGGCCCCAACAGTAGCAAACGACCAAGCAGGTGGTACCGAAGGCGGGGTAGCCACAGGGACACAAAATTGAGGTGGTGGAGGTCCTCCAAAAGCCAAGGTAAAAGCTAGGGCAACAGTGACAATTGGAACAGGAAGAAAGGGAGAGTATCCCGAGACAATGACCTCCTCCTGGACAGTAGAGGAAAGGGACTCGCTGGCATACTGGGCCATGGTGGATCGCGAGCAAGTAAGGATCAGACTACGGCTGGGAAGAGTAGGACGGATCCTAGGACGAGCTATTGTCGAAAAGTGACAGATAAATCGGAAGATGCAATCGAAAATAGGGTCACAGATAGAGTTAGCAAAAGGAAAGGTCTCAAGCTTAGGCTAAGGAAACTCGCACAGACAAGAATTCTTTGCACATAAACAAACAAGTTAGAAAGGATGCAATGTTTATGGTGGTATGAGATGCAAAATGCATGAAAGCCTCTAGTATGCGCTCCCTTGCAACCTAGGGGTGTCCTACGAAGCCGTCTACTCTGGGTTCACACAGGGGTGAATGGGTCTCCGACTCAAGGTTAGAAATATTAAGGTCCCCGCTCTGAATCCCAGCCAAAGCTTAGGCAGTAAACGGGTGATGCGTTAAGGGCCTCGTCCTCTGCCAAAGCAGTAGGTTGTACCCTCTACTAACACCTACACGACCCCGGACAAGGGGGGACAAACCCGATATTTCATCCCACGCAAAAGCCATAGGATGAGACATCGAGAAATGTCCTTCGCAAATTATATAGGCGGACTCAGGAGAGGAGAAAATGCATGCCCTATATGATGAATGCAAAACATGCTTTAAGTTTTTTACGTGCAAGTTTATTAAACCGTGGGGGAAAATTTGCAATTTGTCACTGGTTTGCCTTATGTTTTATTGATTTCGGTTTTTATATTTTCATTAACCAAATGGGGAGAGCAAACATGTCTCTAATTTCCTAAGCATGGCATATACAAGAAGGGAAATAAACATACAAATTAAACATGGCATGTACAAGAAGGGAAATAAACATACAAATTAAACATGGCATGTACAAGAAGGGAAATAAA
>JAMKQA010002090.1:0-22875 GCA_024699735.1 Posidonia australis | reverse complement strand
AGACGCAGCGGGAGGCATGAGGCCTGATGGCATCCCAGGCAGATTTGCAGGAGAAGTGGTTGCCCGTTGGAATCCAAACGATCGAGTCCGGCCCGCCCGCAATGTGGGTGCCAGGATAGATGGCCAGATGTCGTGCATGTCGAGAGTAATGGGTTGCGGAAGGTTCCACCGGCCGTCGACAATGAAGAGGCTGGCCGGACAGTTGATGTCGCACCTCAGCTCATGCCGGAGACGCGGGATAGAGTTAGCAGGGATAGCCCTCTCAGGGCAGTCCACCCAGGGGTCGAGGAAGAAGAGGGTGCTTCTTCCATCACCAATCCGGTAGAAAATGCTAGGATTGCATGAAATCTAGGTAAATTTCCCTTCCTAGAGTTTATTGTGATTTATTGTGTATTTATGGAGCATTTATTGGCATTTACGGCGAATGGTGTGTTTTGGTTTTTTTGACCCTTCTGCCTTTGTGATTTCATAGCTTGATGCATGGTGAATGGATTTTAGATTTGTTTGTTGGGTTTTAGAGTAGAATCAAGGGTCTACACCATATGTTTTATGCAAGATTTTTGGTGTTTGTTTAGGTGGTCCGATCGAAGGTCCCAATTGGGGTGATTCAGACGGTAGGGTTTTGGGTCGTTTTCTGGTTTCGCAGAATTCGACATACTGAATGGAAATGGCATACCGAATCAGGGGATTTCGGCATACCAATTCCGCTCGGCATACCGTTTTTCTATCAGTTTAGGTCCTCTAGTCGAGTTTCGATCATCCGTTTTTAAACAGTATACCAAATTTGGCCTGAGTGTTTACCGTTGACCTGATTCGGTCGATCGATCCAGATCGACCTACCGAACCAGGGGTTTTCGGCATACCGAACATGATTTCAGCATGCCGATTCTAGGCCCAAATGAGTTTTCAAATGTGTTTTCGATGGCTTTTTGGATGTCGTGTTTTGTCCCTATGAGATGGGACTGTGGGCCATCCGGACACCTGATGCGCTGTTTTGCCGAGGTTTTGGAAGAGTTTTCAAAAGATATGAAAATGGTTCGAAAAATGGATTTCAAGGAAATGGTTTGCCTGGTTTGGAAAATGATTTCCTGGTTTTCTGTGTGCCGGCCGAGGTAATGTGGGACCGTGTCATCGGGATCAGGGAATGTGACGACATTCTCGGGTGGTCGAGCGCGATGTCCCCTATTGAGGTCGGGGGTCGAGATATCTAAGGCTGAGGGGCGTCGGGTCCTAGTGGTATGAGACTCCTTATCTGTTGTCTCGAGGCTAAGGTTGTGGTCCGTGGGTTGAGGTGTCTTGTGGCAATATGGGGAGGTATGATACTCCTGCTGTCGCTGTGAGCACTGAGGCTCGAGTGTTGTCGGGTGTGGAGGTATGACACTCCCTCCTGAGCATCGTGTGTGGAGGACGCCGTGAGGAGGCGTACCCTGTGGTGGCTAGTGCGGGTGGGACACGTGCCCCGTAGCTGGTAGCGTCCTGAGAGATAGGACAGCCTTCCCTGGGAAGGGTTGGCTTCTGAGGGTTCTCCTAAGAGAGGGGAATCGCGAGACGGTGAACACTCCTGCACAGGGTGGCCATCACCGAGGTAGTGCAGAACGTTGGGGTCGCTCCTCATTGGACTGCGTGTGGCCAGAGTTAGGTTGCCTGGTGCCAGGCTTCCCGACTCATTGTGTGTGATTTTGGCCATTGAGGGCCTTTGCGTGTGGCGTTGGGCTAGTAGAGCCCTGTTTTGTGGTTTTGGCCGGTGTGGGCCTGATTTATGAGGTTTTGAGAAATTGGTTTGCGAAAGGAATTTAAATGGAAATGATTACAATTTTGTTTTCTGCGGTTTTCATGGGGTGCGTACTGGGTGACTTTGGTCACTCATGCATTTTCCTTGTGGTTTTGGCTTGCAAGTGCAGACATGCTATTGGCTTAGCGCAATGCATATAGATCGGAGTCCCCTAATCACACACACAGGTTCCTAGTAGTTAGATATTTCTGTTTAGCTTTAGTTTTCCCATAATTTAATTTGTTTAAATTATTGTGGAAAATTTGGGGTGTGACAGCAGCACTCCTGGATCAGGTGGCTGAAGAAAGGTGACGCCAACACGACCTTCTTCCATGCTTCCACCAGAGCCCACCGATCGCGTAATCTCATCCGGAGTATCAAGGTCGAAGGGGATATAGTCGAGGATAGCCCGTCAATTGCCCTTCTTTTTGCGTAGAGATTTTGCACCCTTCTTAACTCTAACCATGTATGCCATCAATTCCCACACAACCTCACCAGCAAGGCCATCTCGGATGACGACAACACGCTCTGTTCATTGGCAACGGAGGAGGAGCTCAGGGAGGCTGTCAGGCATTTAAACCCCAACAGGGCCCCTAGCGAGGATGGTTTCAATGGGCACTTCTATCATCAAGCCTGGCCGATAATCTCTACGGATCTACTGGGTGTGGTTAACAACTTCCTCTGCTCGAGCAAGCTGCTGAAGAAGGTTAATCACACAGTGCTCTGCCTCATTCCAAAGAAAGGAGTGCCAGACACTGTCGACGACTTCAGACACATTGCTCTTTGCAATGTCCTATACAAAAGCAATTCCAAGATTCTCGCGAATAGATTGAACGCAGTTGTGACCATGCTGGTGGAACCCTTGCACGACTCTCCCCCTACCGGGTGCGTGGAAACACACGAGGAGACCTGATATGGTCATGACGAAGATGGTGAATCTAGAGAAGAAGACTGGACTCAGAGACACCAAGGGAAGATAGAAAGGATAAGGAAAGGAGTCGCCAACTAGTCTTTTAATGGAAAGAAGAGGAAAACTGAACACACAAGAAAACCAAGAAGCGAACAAGATGCAAAAAACATGTGTGTGCTCCGTGCCTAATGGATAATGCACAAATGAATGCAGGCCAGAGAAAGGTAAGGATTCTGGTTATGCATGGGGAAGGGGTTAGGCACCTCCATGCGCCTGAGAAAACTTGGTCTTTCTAGGTTTCCTACTTGTCAAGGGTCAATTAAATGTGTGCTTGCTTATTCTAACTGCTCATGCTAAATGTGACTGAAAACATGCCCAATCCAAGAGAAGAAATGAAATAAAGAGAAAAAGTTAATCCAAAGGGAAAATGTATGCATTAAAAATGCCGCTTTACTGTACGCCCTTAGGCGTCGAGGAAAATTGTGAAAATCGAGAAATTCTCAGAAAGTGTCACGCAAATCACCGGAAACTCGAAGAAAATCGAGAAAATCAAATTGGGAAAATAATCCTCTTTTCGGGACCATGTCGGCTTTGATAAGCCTTTTACTGTACGCTCTCGGGCGATGGAAAGCCAAATCAAGTCAAATGATTAAAGGTTTGGCATTCTTTGGCTTTGGGATCATTTATGATTAAAGGCTCAGCTACGACAATTCCAGCCTGCATACCTGCAAAATCAGGGTGTCTATAGATGCCCCTCCTTGAGTGAGGTCGGAGGACGAGTGGGACAGAGACCGATGCTAAGTGTCTACCAGCAACTAGCCACTAATCGGTGAACACACCAGAGGTCCTGTCGCCATAGCCGAAGCCAAACATCAGAGAAGTCAACGTAGATCACCAAATACTGACAAGTTGACAACCAATCAGCTCCTAAAAGACACTACTGGTTATCATACTTGTCGTGAGGAGCGCCGGAAAAGACCCACGGTGCTTGCCGACCAGGAAGTGACTGGTCATAGAAGTCATCCGGGTAGTTCTGGGTACCAGCCCAAAGGGTGGAAGAAACAAAGAGAGTAGGGAATCTATCGGGCATCACAAGGATTGCCCGGGTAGTTCGGGATACCATCACAAGAAGGGGGAAATACAGTCTGCTTGGATTCCATCCCTTCGGAGCGGAACTCAAAACAAAAAGGAGGGGCATTGAGGCTCACCCGGACGGAATGAACCGCAGACGGGAGCATCTAGACTCTGGGTGGTAGTCCTGGCAAAATAAAAAGGGAGGCCTTGAACCCATCCACCTGGATCAGAATTCAAAGGCGAAGGAGGTGCCTTGAATCCGTCCGTCCGAATAGGAACTCGAAGGCGATAGGTGGCACCGAGGTTCGTCCTGACAGACCGAACCAGGGATGGGAAAATCAAAGGCAAAAGGAGTGACACCAGGATTCGCCCAAACGGACCAAACCTTGGATGGGAAAATCAAAGGCGAAAGTAGTGACACTAGGATTAGCCCAAATGGATCGAACCGTGGATGGGAAAATCAAAGGCAAAAGGAGTGACACCAGGATTTGCCCAAATCGACCGAACCTTGGATGGAAAAATCATAGGAAATGGGGCACCAGGATCCGTCCCATTATAACGAACTGTGGATGGGGAAATCAAATATGAAAAGGGGCACCAGGATCCGTCCCATTAGAACGAACCGTGGATGGGGAAATCAAATATGAAAAGGGGCACCAGGATCCATCCCATTAGAACGAACCATGGATGGGAAAATCAAATGTGAAAAGGGGCACCAGGATCTGTCCCATTAGAACGAACCGTGGATGGGAAAATCAAATGTGAAAAGGGGCACCAGGATCCATCCCATTAGAACGAACCGTGGATGGGAAAATCAAATGTGAAAAGGGGCACCAGGATCCGTCCAATTAGAATGAACCATGGATGGGAAAATCAAATACGAAAAGGGGCACAAGGATCTGTCCCATTAGAACGAACTGTGAATGGGAAAATCAAATGTGAAAAGGGGCACCAGGATCTGTCCAATTAGAACGAACCATGGATGGGAAAATCAAATATGAAAAGGGGCACTAGGATCCGTCCCATTAAAATGAACCGTGGATGGGAAAATCAAATGTGAAAAGGGGCACCAGGATCTGTTCCATTAAAACAAACCGTGGATGGGAAAATCAAATGTGAAAAGGAGCACCAGGATCTGTCCCATTAGAACGAACCGTGGATGGGAAAATCGAATGTGAAAAGGGGTACTAGGATCCGTCCCATTAGAACGAACCGTGGATGGGAAATTAAAATGTGAAAAGGGCACCAGGATCCATCCCATTAGAACGAACTGTGGATGGGAAAATCAAATGTGAAAAGGGACACCAGGATTCGTCCCATTAGAACGAAACGTGGATGGGAAAATCAAATGTGAAAGGGGCACCGGGATCCGTCCTGGTAGAATGGACCATGGATGGGAAAAATGCACCATGATTCGTTCCAATAGAGCGATCCTTGGATGAGAAAAAAGGCACCAGGATTCGTTCCAACAGAGCGATCCTTGGATGGGAAAAAAAAGGCTCCAAAATTCGTTCCAATAGAGCGAACCTTAGATGGGAAAAAAGGCACCAAGATACGTTCCAATAGCGCGAACCTTGGATTGGAAAAAAGGCACCAGGATTCGTTCCAATAGAGCGAACCTTGGATGGGAAAAGAGGCACTAGGATTCGTTACAATAAAGCGAACCTTAGATGAGAAAATCAAAGGCCTCGATCCGATCGTTAGGATCAGAATTCATAGGCGAAAAGGGAATTCTGCCCTACCTGGTACAGAAGTTGTGAAGACTTCATTTATCTAGGTTGGGGCAACAACACAGGATTCTTGACTATTATCTGGGTGGTCCCCAAAGCCAAGCCGACAAGCCGAAGAAAGTAGAATTCTACACCAGTCATGCACGTTCTGTCGCGATGGCGATTTCTGTTCCACATCAACCATAAGCAACCAAACAAGCTGGCCAGAAACGTTCTGAAGAATTTTTTTTATTTTTTATTTGCCAAGAGTAAGGAGGGAGACCCTCAAAATATATAAGAGGAAAAGTATGTACAAGAGGAGGTGGGCATCAAGAAACCCAACCCCACGCCAAAGCGATACAAAGGCCCAAGGCCCCCCATGGGCTAAGCCCAAAAACAGAAACAAGCAAGAAGTTTCAAACCAACACAGCAATAGCAAAATTGGTAAAAGGCCATACGACATAGCCTAATATCCAGTACAGCCCAAGAAGCAGGAAAGGTCTTAAGCAAAAATTCGAAACCTGAGGCAGCCCAAGCCCACCAAGACACACTAGTCAAACAGCAAATGCATACCGCAGTCCAGACAGAGGCACAGTGCCATGCATCACTGTGGACGAGCAGCATCCAAGACTAGCTAGTCATAGCTAATTGCATCACCTCCACCACTGATCGTGGGTGATAGTCCACCTCGTGGGTACGCTTGTTCCACTCCCGAACTCGAGCAATCAGTCCAATGAGGACCCTAGACGCAACAGCACGGTTCTCCCCCTTAGGGAGCAGGCACCAATGGTTGATCGCATCAGTGAAAGAAGTCACTGATGCATCAGCCCGGAGTCCAGCTAGGTTCCAAACACGGACGGTGAATGGACAGAGCCAGAGAAGATGATTTAGAGTTTCCTCAGTGGTCTGACAAAGGATGCATTGTGAAACTAGCATGATACCCTTGCGTTTGAGAGCATCGTGGGTGGGGACGCCGTGGTGGATTGCCCTCCAAGCGCAGAGAGCATGACGGGGGATGCCACTAGAATCCTAGATAAGCACAGTCCAACGAAAAATATCCGCTCGATGTCTAATGGCATCCCAAGCAGACTTATAGGTGAACCGGTCCCCGGTGGGCTCCTAGCTGATCACATCTAATCCTCCCACAATAGGCGTTGAATGTATCGTTGGCTAGAGGTCGTGCATGTCCATCGTTGTGGGTCTCGGGAGGCTCCAGCAGCCGCCATTAATGAAACTGCTAACTGGAGAAGAGCGCTCGCAACCCAGTTCCACCCGAAGACGCTGAGCGATCTGAGTAGGAATGGTCCGAGGTGGGCTAGCAAGCCAAGGATCTAGGAAGAAATACGTATTCCTGCCATCACCGATCTTATACCTCATCAGTGACTGTGTAACGTCCCGCAACCTGAGATGCATCTCCAAGCCCAAGAGGTAGAGTTCGGAGGTCGCGAGCTCCAGATTGAGTGATCCTTGAGGTATTTCATTCTCATCCATTTGACCCAGAGGGCCTCGAGCCTAGTCTCCACTTTCCAGAGCAGTTTAAGTATGCCAGCAGTGTTGGATTTAGACGTCTGGCAG
Organism: Posidonia australis; assembly: GCA_024699735.1. Classification (NCBI taxonomy): domain Eukaryota; kingdom Viridiplantae; phylum Streptophyta; class Magnoliopsida; order Alismatales; family Posidoniaceae; genus Posidonia; species Posidonia australis. Next base: position 15,836 of record JAMKQA010002090.1, on the reverse strand, counting down.
ATCCCTAGTCCTCCTTCCTCCTTTGGGAGACAGACATCCTTCCCCGAGATGAAGGAGCATCTGAAGGAGTCATGTCCGAACCATAGGAAACGCATCAGTCTCCTATCGAGATCGCGGTGGACACTCGCCGGAAGAGTAAACACCGAGGTCCAGTAGAGGTGAAATGCAGCGAGAAAAGAGCGAATGAGTACCAGTCTGCCAGTGTACGAAACGAGTTTTGCTTTCCACGATTGGAGGTGGTTGTCCACTACGCGCAGGAGTGGGGTGTAGTCCACAGCCGAGAGCCGTTTGGTGGTTAACGGCAAACCAAGATACTTCACCGGAAATGTGCCTTCAGGGATACCCAAGTGGCTGGAGATCCATCACCGATGCTGTACTGGCCCACCAAAGTGCAAGGAGCTCTTCTGGCAATTAAGTGCCAGCCCACAGACGAAGGAGAAGGAGTCAAGGATCCCTTTTAAGCCTCGAGCGTTTCGCTTATCGGCCCGCAGGAAGACCATTAGGTCGTCAGCGAAGAAAACATGAGAGGTTGCAAGATCCCCCAATTGCATTGGCTCCAACTCACCCCTGGAGGTAGCGTGCTTGAAAAGGTCTGCCAAAATTTGCAAAGCTATCACGAAGAGGAGCGGCGACAGAGGGTCACCCTGACGTAGCCCATTAGAAGTAGAGAACCACCCTGTTCTCTCGCCATTGGTGATAATAGAGTATCTGTAGTTCATGCATTCTGCAACCCATTGAATCCATTTGGCAGGAAACCCAAAATGTTGCAGAGCATCACAGATAAAAGGCCGCTGAATTGTGTCAAAGGCTTTACGGAGATCACTTTTGATGCACATATACCCCTTCCTCCGTGACGTATGAAGATTGTGGCATAGTTCATGTGCGAGGAGGATGGAGTCACAGATTCTTCTTCCTCCGACGAAAGCCACCTAATTGGGATCAATGAGATTAGGAAGCAGCAGATGGAACCTATTCACAAGAATCTTAGAGAGGATTTTATAGGCGACATTGCAGAGAGTAATGGGTCGGAAATCGTCGAGTGATTTGGGCACTCTGGATTTTGGGATGAGGTAGAGCAATGTTCGATTGAGCTGTTTCAGTAGCTTGCTTGATCGGAGAAAATTGTTGATTGTTGGCAACAGATCCGCGGAGATGACTGGCCAAGCCCGACCGTAGAAATGACCGTTGAAGCCAGATTTCTGAAGAATTTTATTATTAGAGTCAGTGAGGTGATTACATGTATTTCAATTTGCAAAGAACCAGTAACATGACATGAATGTTAAGAATCTATGTCATCTCTGGATCTCTTGGAGCCTGAGACTTTGGCAAAGAGCGTATGGCTCAGGGCGACGCTACAGATTGGCCAGATCTCCTCGACTTCGGCTTCATAATCTGCTGTGCAACTCTTCCCCTCTATGACTGTAAGATCCTTTGATTGCATGGGCCATGGAGCCACTGAGCAGGCAAGATAGCTCCTTTGTCATAGTGTAGGAGCTGAAGGGGTATTCTTGGAACCGTGCTGGCATTTGCCCTTGAACAAAGGCATCTTGCTGGTAACCGAACTGCCGCATCACACAGACTGGGTGATATTCAACTCCACCAGTCAACCTCGGCAGGATGATTAGCTGCATGTCAACTGTATTGAAGAAGGCCTCAAAGTTATGCGTAGCCGCAGGAATAATGCGCTAGATGATTTTCTGTTCTGTCAAGCTTTCTAAACGCTCATATTCCTTCTAAACTGAGGTGAGCGTGTGTGCATGGCCACTTTGACAGTAGGATTCGAAGGCTGATCGTTGCGGCCACAAGACTTCTATACCTAGATGTGCAGCCAACCATACCTATACAAAAGCTCCACAACCATAAAAGTGCCGGCAGTGCCGCAGTGATCGGTCCAGTGCCCGTAAGTTTCTGCCAACATAACTAGGGCTAAATCTATTTGTCGGGTAACAACAGCCAAAGCGATCTCAGTGAATTTAATGTTTACAACCACCCGACCATGGCTGAAAATCAACTCTCCAAGGAAGCGGACAACAAAACCTTTCAACCAAAGCTCGACGCCTAGGGAGGTGTGCATTCCGGCCACTTTGTCAATGTAAGCTACAGCATGGGAGAAACTCCATCTGAAAAGATGAGCTGATGACCACAATCATTGGTTGATAGGCCAGTAAGCTCACTCAAAACTGAAGAATACCCATCGCGCCGCATAAAGACGGTGGGTCCCAGGAACTTTTGTAGACAACATATCCTGTGGACCTCTTCTAAGGTTGGAGTCAGTTCGATTCTCCCAAAGCGGAAAACTTGATGAGCCTATTTCCAGAATCGGGCTACTTTACACATAAAATATTGGGAAACCTCCACCTTCGCGATATCTAAAAGCTTTGAAGAGATTCTTCGAATCCGCAGCTTGTCATGATCACTTTCAGTCAACTGATTTATCCATGCTTGTAGTTCTTCTGAGCAGTGTGTGGGCACCACCATCGTAGGGAAACCCATGATCTGTAAGGCACTTCAACTTTTCTTGGCTTGAGACTCCTCAGAAAGGGCAAACAATCTCCTACAGGACTTGCTCAAAACATTGTTTTAGAAACAGATCTCAATTTTGCTTCGTTCAACAACACCTAGCAAGATCAAAGCAGACAGATAAAAAATATAGCACAATGATATTGTAAGAGCTAGAGAGACTGGCCTAAAGTTGTAAACTACAGCTGACTGAACAGAGAGTTGTTGGACAGACTAAATCTTGTGCACAACTTTGAGGGAATACCTTGGTTTCAACTGGTTCTGACCAGGCACCCAAGTAATGAGATGTGGCCATCAAACATGGAAGATTAGGATTATTTGATGATTGTGCCCCCCCAACAGATTACCAGGGTCCTCGACCAACAGAGCAGCTGGCATGCCCCTGGTCGAGTGTTAGCTCAAAGTATCTAACCATAGGACAGCTAACATGCCCCTGGCAGACATGGATGACTCCTAACCAAACAGAGCAGCTTACATGCCCCTAGTCGAGTACTGGCTCAGTGTGTCTAACCATAGGACAATTGACATGCCCCTGGTTTGACATAAATGGTCCTAACCGATGAGAGCAGCTTACATGCCCCTAGTTTAGGCGATGTCCTCTTGATTCTCTTGAACTGAAAGTCGTTGTCATATCCTAGCCAAGAGAACCAAGCGATACTCTGCGACATTTTTAGGATGATATTTGCAAAAAGGAGATGCATGCATGCTGGATGATTTGTGGGATCATATTAGTGCCCTCAGCATTGGGATGATTACTGCCAAGTACAAGGGAACAACAACTCCAGACCTCACTAGACTCTATCCAAGCCCCTAGTTTTTGGGTGGTTCTCTAGAAACGAGTCACTGTGTCTTGGGCTACGTTCCAAACCCCACTGGACCATACCCTTGCTTTTTATTTTATTCATTCTTTATTCTTTTCCCCTCATAGGCATGTGGGTTCACCCTATCCCTGGCCTGGAGGTAATAGGTACCTAGTCTGTGGTGGGGAGCTGCTGCTTTATAAAGGGTTGGCTAGGCCGTTTTGTAACATGTCTTCCACGTTTTCACTCTGACTCCTCTCCAAGATAAATTGGAGGGATAGAGCTACCCGCCATGCCTCTCTCTTTAGGGTTGACTTCTATCTTCTTATTCTTTTATGCCCTTTTTCAGATATATATATTTTTTGTTTTATTTCTCGCAATCTCACTCTCTCCGTTAACATTTTATCTCCCTCTGGGAGGTGCAGGGTCCCTAAGGAGTTTGGATACTTCGCCCAATTCACAATGAAAGGTGACTCGCTCACTCTCTAGGTTCTTGAATAGTATATACCTGAGGAGGTGCAACACATTCCCCACATTGGCAAGCTTATTCCGCCTATCATCATTAGGCTAAGATCCATGCATGTGATGATGAAAACAAATGTCAGCCTATATATGCGTATACTGAATGAGGGTTAGTATGTGCTGTGATGCAGAGCTACATGGATGTAAGAAGATCATGATCTCATATATGCATGAAGGAAATTGTTAGTGTCGTAGAGTAATGACACACTGTTTATGATCAATGATAGTACTTTTTTAGGTAGTATGAATTAACTGGCTTTGACTGTTCAATGCTGTCCCTGATGATGTTTTAGAATGGTCACTGTAACCCTAGTCTTCTTGTATGCATCTTTGATGATTCTTGGCTCTGCTATTTCTGAACTTGTGTCTGACTATTTTACTTCTGGTAAACAAAAGTTTTCAATTTCATGATGTCTTTGTATAGCATGTACAATAGGTGGGTAGCTGTCCTCTGTCTGACTGATGTGAGTGCTGCCGCTTGGGTTCCTTCCTGAACCTATCTCAGGATCCTTTTTTTTTGGACCCCACTACTCAAGTGGGGCCAGGTCTGATAGTACCACCTAGACCTGCCACCTAGCTGATAGGAGATAAACTCCTCTGGTCTAGAGTTTAAAGATTTATTCTCCTCCAGGCTCATAATAACAGATCGACCCTGTACAACTGTTTGCTCTTCTGTGTCCTCTGTTATTACCGCCTTTCCTTTCCTACGCCTAAGCTCAATTTGCGCATCTTCGACCAATACTGATAACTGCTCTTGAAATAGAACCTCTAGATCACCGAGCATGTTATCCACCTGAGTTACCACGGCATCTCCTTCCTCTTCATCGGAAGCGAAATCCACATAATATGCACTGGTAGTCCTCAACACCTCAAGCACTGATTCTGGCTGCCCTGGTTGTAACCCCTTCAAGACTGACTGCCGCTCTGATGCTATTACTGTTGAATCTGCTCTCGCTGAATCCCAGATTGCAACTGAATTGGTAGAAAGACCCTCAGCTGACTCTAGAGGTGGCAACGCTAGCATAGCTATCCCTTGTGACATGGATGATGTTGAACCCCTTTCGTAGTGCATAATTTCCTCCTCTGAGTAATAATCCTCTACACATATCCATTTCGGTCCATTGACTGGTTTGTCTGGCTCAGGCTCTGCAAGCACCAAACTCTGATTGGGATCTAGCAATCTTGCACTTACAAAGTTAGTTAAATCTCGTGAAATAACGAGTTTTTGGTACTTACGAAGCTTCGCGTATCCGTCGTCTGGCCTCTAGTCGTAACCCAATCCTTCAAACTTTCGTCTTCTTTCCACGACGATTGGTTCTACGATCCCTTAGCCATTCCGCCCGAGAGGTGTTCCCTTCTCGTATCCCCATCTTTGACATAGATTCTCAACCATCAAATGGCTGGCATGCTCGAGAATTGGAATAAAATTGACCGGTTCAAAACGATCGACAAGGTAGAGCACATCGAAGGTCCTAAGTCAAAATGGACAGTATGGAGCGAGACTGAAGAGATTGCCTCAGCCTTCTCCTTTTCAAGGTTTTCCGCCATCACAACAATAATGTCGTTGTTCCAACGGAACTTAATCATACAATGGAGGGTTGAGGGGATGACCTGATGGCTCGAGGTCGACGACATAGAGTTCGACCGCGAAACAAGTGGGACCAATGATTAAGGGAATGATCAGGATCCCTAAAGCATCGTGGTGCATGTTGTCGAATGCCGTCATTCCCTTCACTACTGGAGTGATGTCCTCCGATTTGAAGCTGACCTGACTCGCAGTTCGCAAGGGGCAGATGTTCAAACAGGCGCCATTATCGACCAAAGTGAGAGGAATGCGGAAATTTTGGTATTTCACCGCGATGAAAAGGGGTTGGTTGTGATTAGTCCTTGCCGGAGGAAGCTATGAACTGGAGAAAGAAATGATCTCGGGCGCAGCTATCATCCCTACCATGTTCTCCAAGGCCGAGGGTTGTATGGTTGAGGAAACATGGGTAGCCTGGAAGACCCGAAGAAATGGCTCCCTATGCTCGGCAAAAGCATGGATTAAATCCCAAATGGATTGCTTGCTTTGACCATTTTCAACTAGCCAATAATATCAGCTACTGGTGGGTCTGCTTTGGTAGTGGAGTTGGCTCTTGTTATTGTCTCCTCAGGGATTGGACTAGGAATGTGGGTTCTTGCTTGGGTAGATGTAGCCACAGGCTGACTGGTCTTGTTTGCTGGGACTGGGGCCTCGTATACCCTTCCCGACCGCGTTACCTCAACACACATTTCTACGCTATAGCTATAAGGCATGCGGTGAGTATCCTGTGTCATGTTGATGACCACTGGAGCATGGGCCCTTAATTCTATTGGGGTTGAAACTGGTGGAGTAGGTTATGGTGCTTGGTGGGTCAAGTTGTGCCGCGGTCTGGCTAAAAGGCTAATTGTTGGCGGTTGCGGATTGCATGGTAGGTCTGGTAGCCGTGCGCCTTGGTCGGGCAGTTAACTGGATCATGCTGACAGCAGAGTTGACAGTTTCAATGAAGGATCGGCTTAGCTGATAAGACAAGGATTCTGAAACATCATGGATGAGGAGAGAAGGATCAAAAGGCATGACCTCATCTGAAGAAAGGAAATGCACTCCCGAGGTTCCCGATGCATGCTCAGGCAAAGGCTAGCTAACTATGCTGCTAGATGTGGATGCAGATGAATGAGGTGTCCGTGCAGCGGGCCTAGGCTCTACCTCCTGTGTGTGAATACTGATGACCTTTCGGTCAATCAGGTTCTGAATAGCATTCTGAAGTGTATAGTAGTTATCCGTAGAATGCCTGGCGACTCTATGGTAATTGCAAAATAAATCCGCCTTAAACCATGGTGGAATCGGGTTTGACGGAGGGCAGATTTTTGGAAGCTTTGGTAATGACGCTACCTTATGAAATATGACACTCAGCGACTTAACCAGAGGAGTGTAGTCTCTCTCAGGTCATGGTGACCGCTTAGGTCCCAGGTAACGCCCCTGCCTTACCGGTGCTGGCTGGTAGATTGGCTCGGCGGTGGTAGTGATTTGTGAAGTGCATGGTGCTCTAGATGCAAGAGAATAAATGACCTGATTCTGAGCTAGCAGGCTCACCATATTGGCTGGCATAGCAAGGGATCCTATGTATGCCACTGCATTCCTAGCAGAATCCTTCTTCAGTGTTAGATCCATTAATTTTGTTTTCCCACGAGAAAGGAGGGGGACCCTCAATATATAAAAAAGGTAAAATATGTACAAGAACAAAGGGGTGGGAAAGAGAACCAACCCAAGCCAGAATGCTCAAGGGTTCCAAATCCAACCCCTAAGACAAAACTAGGGCCAGAGGAAAACCCAAAACAAGCATCGCAGCAGGCCCAGGCTGCAAAGCAAATAAAATGCCAGACCCCAAAACAAGGCCCACAGCAGGCCCAAAAACCCTTTACAGGCAGCAAAGCAAAAACATGCCAGACCCCAAAACAAGGCCCACAGTAGGCCCAAAAACCCCTTACAGGCTGCAAAACAAAAAATGCCAACACCCACAAGAACAGTGCCATGCATTACTGAAGCAGAGCAAGAACCACTTCCTCCACAGAACGAGGGCGATAATCCTCCTCGTGAGTGCGCTTGTTCCGTTCTTCCCAGATGCGACTGATCAGCCTAGTGATAACCCTGGAGGCGTAAGCACGAATAACACCCTTAAGAAGCGTGCACCAGTGAGTGATTGCATCAGTGAAGGTCGAGGAAGTCTCAACCCAAAGACCGACGAGGACCCAGACACGAGCAGTGAAAGGGCACAACCAGAGAAGGTAGCTCAGAGTTTCCTCCGCGCTCATATAGAGGACGCATCGATAGACCAGAATGATTCCCCACCTCTTGAGAGAATCATGAGTGGGGAGTCCGTTGCGGATAGCCCTCCAAGCACAGAGGGCATGGAGGGGGTGGCATAATGGTTCCAAATCAGATCAGACCAACGGCAGACCTCAGAGCGCGGTCTAATGGCGTCCCAAGCAGATTTGTAAGTGAAATGACCACCAGTGGGCACCCAGGTGATAACATCAGAACCACCCGCGATCGGAGTAGAGAGAATCGAGGGCCATAGTTCATGCATGTCCAAAGTGGTGGGTCTCGGAAGGTTCTAGCAGCCGTTGGAAACGAAAATGCTGATAGGGGACGAAAGATCGCAGTCTAGATCAGTCATGAGATGCAGAGCATTCATGGTAGGAATGGTCCCAGGCGAACTAGCAAGCCAAGGGTCAAGAAAAAAGAAAGTGTTCCTGCCATCACCTATCCCGTATCTCATCAGAGGTTTAGCAGTAACACGCAATCTGAGGATACATCTCCAAGCCCAGGAAGAAGAGTTAGGGGGTCACGAGGTCCAAATAGAGCGATCCTTGAGGTATTTCTTCCTCATCCATTTAACCCAAAGAGCCTCCAGCCTAGTCTCAACATCCCAGAGAAGCCTAAGGATGCCAGCAGAGTTGGGGTCCATTATTGCCATTGTTATTGTTACTGGTTCCGCCAGTAGCCATAGTTTGCTTGGCGAATGCAGCTAGCGCAGAGAAGCTTCCGCTATTTAGCAAGCTCTCTACACAAGTGCCATCTTTGATCAGGGCTGTAAAGGTGGAAATAGGTTGTATGCTAAATAGAGCTCCAATGGCTGGCTGCGCCCCCCGAATTATTATTTCGATAGACTCTTTGTCAGAAGGTCTATCACGCACTTGTGATTAGAGGGCTCGCCAACGCCTGACGTACTCCCCGAACGGCTCATGGGGCTTTTGCTTGGTGGCTACTAGGTCCTCGTGCTTTGGGACCATGTCGAGGTTAAAAGAGTACTGCTCCAGAAAAGCAGTTCCAGTCGAGAATAATGCCCAACTATGTTCCAGTCCAGAAAAGAGTACTGCTCTAAAACCCAACTATGTTCCAGTCGAGAATAATGCCTCGAGACTAAGGTCACTGAAAGGAACTCCCAGGCTCAGACCTAGGAATTCGCACATGGAACACTATTCCTAGGAAAAGAAACCTAAAGTGTCAGTGATAAAAGAGTGAAAAAGTGAATACAAGACAACAAATGAAGAGTGACTTGAGGATAGATTTTAGAGAGAGAAACTCTACCTTCTCTCTAGAATCCTCTGTAGGTGCATCTGCTTCTCCATAGGTGCTTCTACTACTTCGCTACAGCTAGACTGGTTTGAATTTCAAACTTGGCCACTGGCGAGACCAGCGCTAGATTAACTTGGCTAATGGCACCGGTTTAGGACACGTGGCCTCACGTCCAAGTTGCTGATGGAAGAAAATCTCCCATTAACCCGCACTTTGGGTGATTTTCTCCCTGCCTCGCTTCTTGTCGGAGCTAGTGGAGGAGGACGGGGCTCGGGGAGTTCCGCTAGTGGTAGGGGCGCGAGCCCTCTTTGTCCACTCGTCGAACCCAGTCTAGATCCAGGGGACTGCGTCCAAACTCATTGAACCCATCACCCCCACCGGTGACGGCGCAACAAGCGTCGTGGGTTGAACGATGTGGTGCTCGCTCACACCCCTCCCGGGTGCTTGACTTCTTTGCTCCAGTGGTGAAAGACGGGATGAAATTTGCGATATGCTCACATGAAGAAGTGGCCCAGGCTGTGGCAACCTGGAGAAGAATCCTGATGGGTTACTTCATCGATTTCAAACCTTACGTCTCGACGTTGGCTACCCATTTCAAGAAAGAATGGAGGATTAAAGGTGAACTGCAAATCCTCCCCCGCGGAAATGGCTTTCTGCTCTTCAAATTCCTTGATGATTTGGATATGCAAAGGGCGCTGGAAGGTGGTCCTTGGTTTGTCCGGGGCAAGCCTTTGATCCTGCGATCCTGGTCCATTGGCTCAAAGTTTGATAAGGAGAAACTATCCTCGATTCCAATTTGGGTCAAATTTCCTAAGCTGCCTCTCCGATTTTGGTCTGCGACCTTGATCGGACAAGCAACAAGTACCCTTGGTCGGCTGTTCTATATGGATGAGGCAACTGCACTGGGCCTTCGCGTTGATTTTGCGCTAGTCTGTATAGAGATAGACGCTTCCTTCTTATTTCCCTCATATATCCCTATGGAGGTTGATGGGGAAACGGAGCTGATCGATGTGCACTACGACTGGAAGCTGACTCCCTACAACGTCTGCGACTCCTTTGGTCATGAGCAAGGTTTGTGCTCCCTGGAGACTTTGGATAAGACTGAGGCTTTGGATTCTTCAGGACGCTCGTCTAATCCTCATGCTTCCCGTACTCCTTGCGAGGCGATACCTGAAAGGGTTGAGGTAGTGGCGGCACCTGGCGGCATGTCCACTACCCCTCAGCCCTCTCTGGTTTCCCCAAACCAGGAGATTTTGGGTCCTGTTCGAGGGCAAGGAACGGGCAACCACCAGCATGCCACGCTTTCCATGGGCGCTGCAACACCTGAGGACTCTAGACCAGCCAAGCACAAAGGCAAAAAACTTATCGAACTACTCCTTATGTTCGAAGGTCTCCGGATGTCGCTGATAAATCACCCAATTCCTTTGCTCTCCTTGTCTCTACTGATGAGGAAGTTGAGACTCTTGTTTCTAATGCTCAGCAAGCCAGGAAGACTATCCACCCACAGCTGCTGGGCACTGGCGACCCCTCTATGGAGGAGCTTAGTCACGCTAGACCTCCGGATCCCCCATGCTGATCCTCAGTTGGAATGTTAGAGGACTGAATAAAAGTAGAAAACTCTCTATTGTCAAGGACTACGTCCTATGTATGAACGCAAGCATAATTTGCTTGTTGGAACACAAGATGAAGCATCTACTGCCTCGAATGCTTGACAAGTTTTGGCCCTCCTTTGGTGTTGCTCACAACAATGTGAGTGCACCCTCTGGTAGAATTCTGGTGCTCTGGCATCACAAGCAGGTATCCCTCATGCTTCTACATGAGTCATCCCAGTTGATGCACTTCGAAGCTACCCTTCCCAATCACAACAAATTCTTCCTCTCCGTCGTCTATGGGGCGAATGATCCTGCTGCTCGTCGGGGGTTGTGGGCGGACCTTCTGTGTGTTTCTACTTCCCTACCATGGATTGTCTTGGGCGATTTCAATTGTATTTGTTTCCCCTCTAAGAAATCGGGGACTGCTTCCTTTAATACTTCTGCTATGAACGACTTTAACCAACTTGTTGATGCTGTGTCATTGATGGAGATCCCCTCTTCTGGCTCTGAATTCACTTGGAGCAACATGAGTAGCACGTCACCTATCCATTCCAGACTGGATCGATCTCTGATATCCTCGGGCTACTGGTCCCACTTTCCATCCTGCAGGGCGTCCACTGAACCAAGACTCATCAATGATCACTGCCCAATCCTTGTCTACCTTTGTTCTGAAGCGAATACTGGCAAGCGACTTTTTAAATTTTACAACCATTGGGCCTCCCACCCCAACTTCCTTGCCTTAATCAGTGAGAACTGAGGCTTTGCAAAGATGGACAATCCCACTTTCCGTTTCCTCAAAAAGCTGGAGAGCCTGAGGAAGAGGCTTGTCCCCTGGGCCAAGCAGTTGTTTGGCAACCCCTCCCGCCGTATCCAACAATGCTCTCAATCCCTAGTTCAAATTCAAGAGTCTCTCCTTCGGGATCCGTTGAGCTCAGTTCTTTTGCAAGTTGAGTGCAACTACAAGGACTAACTGCTAAGCTTATATGTGCAGGAGGAGCTGGTGGCAAAGCTGCAGTCTCGCATACGGTGGCTCAAGGACTGGGACTCGAACACGAAGTTCTTTCATGCCTCCATCAGCGCCAGGCGTGCGCGCAACACGGTTCATTCTCTGGATGTGAATGGCATTCTGGTTACAGATCGGCATGAGATTCTCCACCTCTTCATAGGACACTTCTATGACTTATTCAACTCTGTTGCTGGAACAGGTTTGCTTCCCCCTGGACTGTTGTTCCCCTGTCTTACCGCAGAAGAGAGACGTTGTATCTGCTCCCTTGCCTCGATGCCTGAACTTAGCCATATTGTTCAGCACCTCAGCCCCGCTCAAGTGCTGGGATACGTTGGATTCAACATAGAATTCTGTAGGAAAGCTTGGATTGTCATTTTTGATGATTTTCTCACCGCTATTAATAACTTTCTTCGATCTGGCAAGCTTCTCCAAGGCATGAATTATATGCTGCTCTGCCTCATCCCAAAGAAGGCAATTTCATCGGCTCTGGATGATTACAGACCCATCGTGCTTTGCAACGTGGTTTACAGGATTTGTGCTAAGCTACTTGCAAACCGTTTAAAGCCTTTGCTTCCAAGGATTATTGATACCAATCAAACAGCCTTCGTCAGTGGAAGAAGAATCACTGATTCCATCCTCTTGGCGCATGAGTTATGCCACAACATACACTTAGGGCAGGGGAGGGGTAGAATGTGCGTTAAACTTGACCTAAGCAAAGCCTTCGATTCTCAGAATCACCAGTTTGTGTGCAATGTGCTGTGCGAGATGGCTTTTGATAACAAGTGGATCAATTGGATGGAGGCGTGCATGGATGCCCGTTTCTCTCTTCTCTGCAATGGTGAATACTCCACACCGTTCCCTTCCACCAATGGCGTGCGCCAAGGAAACCCCCTCTCCCCTTATATGTTCGCGATTGCTATGCAGGCCTTTTCAGCGATGCTTGCTCGGTCGGAATGGCAGAATGAGATTCAGCCTCTTCGTTGTGGCAGCTTGATGGTGTCCCACATCATCTTCGCTGATGATTTGATGGTCTTCCTCAGAGTTGACAAGCAAAATGCACGCTATCTCAAGTAGATCATCGACACCTTCTCCAGTTCTTCTGGACTGAAGGTGAATTTCCAAAAGAGCTCCCTCTTCTTAGGAGGTAATTCCCCGCACGGTAGATGGATTGCCTAGCATCTAGAGCTGACGGTGGGTGAGCTTCCAATCATGTATTTAGGCCTCCCACTCATTTCCAAGCAGCTATCAGCTGATGCTTGAAAGCCTCTGATTCTAGCTGTCACTCATAGGTTTCAAACCTGGAAAACTACTGCTATCCTTCGTTGGACGACTGAAACTCATCCGATCTGTGTTATTGACGATGCATATCTACTGGACTTCGTGTTTCATGTTACCGATGATTGATATCAATGATATCGAGTGGCTGATGATGAATTTCCTTTGGTTCAGGAACTCTCCGGGGAACTGTGTCCTCATCTCCTGGCGACGTATTAGCAGACCCAAGAAGGAAGGTGGTTTGGGGATTTGTTGCCTGGCTTACTCCAACACTGCGGGGATGATCAGACTGCTCTGGGAGATCGAAACTAACACCACGACGCTTTGGGTGAAATGGATGCGATATAAATATCTCCGAGGTAGCTCTATCTGGTGCTCCTGCCTGCCGCAATGCTGCTCTTGGGCTTGGAGGAGTATTCTGCGGACTAGGAACCTCATGAAACTCCTGCTCCACTACTACATTGGTGATGGCATCAAGTTCTCATTCTTCCTAGATCCCTGGTTACACAATGAAACTGTCTCGAAGCGGGGAGGTGAGAATCTCCGGAGAGACTTGGCCTACGACATCCACTGCCCTATTAGCCGCTTCATCACTGGGGGATCTTGGGCTCTTTCGCCGATGACTACAATTGACATGCATGATCTCTGGCCCGTTATCCAAGCTACTGCGGTTGGGGATGGAGAAGATGTCATCCGCTAGGCTCCTTGCAATGACGGTTTCTCCCTCCATTCTGCCTAGGAGGCTTTGCGAGCCAAAGATATTGAGCTCCCCTGGACAGAGTTGGTCTGGTAGAGTAACTCTATCCCGCAACATGCTTTCTGTACTTGGCGTGCTCTCTCCCAGGGACTCTCAACCCACGATGCCCTAATGAAGAGAGGGATCCATATTGTCTCTAGATGTATCTTATGCTCCAATGCCTCTGAAACGATGGATCACCTGTTATGGTCCTGTGCTTACTCATCCCAGGTCTGGACTGTCATGCTGCCAGAGATGGTTGATTCTGGTGCGCTCACTCTGATGGATGCGACGAATGCCTGCTATACGGATCTCTACAGGCGACGCGAGCCGCTAGTTGAATTTCGTCGAATCTCTGCAACTCTCACGAAGGTGCTCGCACGGCTATGGACTAAATGGAACAAGAAAAAAATTGAAGAAGGATACACCCCTATGAATACTTCATGGTTCTACAGCACCATGCACACGTAGATGGCTGGTTGTGGCATTTGTCTCTTCTACAGGTGCTTTCATGCGGAGAGTTGTGTCTTTCCTTTCGCACATTTGGTCCCTTCAGATTTGGGCGGGCTTGGTTCGGGGCAATCACTTTTTGTCTAAGTGGACTCTGTTTTGAGTTGTGTGGGCTAGTGTGGCTCTGCCAAACTAGTTCTTGCAGCAATATCAACTTTGGTTTTATTGTTGGGTGTCTTAGCCCATTTGGAGGGTTTGGCCTTTGTTTTGCCTCTAGGTTTGTGTTTGGACCTGGATATTTCTTGTTCCGGGCTTGGATGGCCATGGGCCTTGTAGTGCTTCTTGCTCCTGGTTGGGCCTTGTTGAGCTTCGCTTTTTTGTATAGTTTTCTCCTTTTATGATATTTAAGGGTTTCCCTCCTTACTCTTGACAAAAAAAAAATGACAACAAAAGAAAATAAGTTAGTTATGCAGTTGTTTATTAGGGTGGCATGAATGGCACACATGCACATGAATGCTACTATCATGTTCTCTCTCACCATGTATGTCCCACATGGATCGAACCACATGGGACACACTCATGGGTTTGGGTTTCGACTCTGGTCAGAAAAGTAAGGTCCCCGTTCTAAATCTTGGTCGAAGCGCAGGCAGTGAATGGGTGGTGCGTTGGTGGCTTCGTCTCCTGCAGTAGCATGGAGCTATACCCTTTACTAGCACCGACACGACCCCAGACAAGGGGGGACAAACTAGCAACACCTCCTACGCCAAAGCTATAGAACGGGCTACTAGAATTGTCCTTCGTAAATTGTGGGTGACCGAGAAGAGAAGATGTATGCCCTATATGATCAATCATGCGATATGCTTTTGTGTCTTATACTTGTGTTTTATTAAACCATAGGGATTTGTGAGCACTTGTCTCTAGTTATGCCTTATTACTTGTTCATCTGAGTTTGTGTGTTTTATTTTAACCAGATGGGGAGGCAAACATGTCTCTACTCTCCTAATCATGGCAAATTCAAATAAAGGGAAAAAACACACAAGCATGGCATCCAAACAAGTCAGACAAAAGGCATGAACATCGCATGTGCTAGTGTAGTGCTCAAGTAGGTGAATAGAAGCAAGTTTCGACAAACAAAGCATGAATTAAGTCATGTGCATGTACGGTGGCATAGCAACAGTGTAAAGAAGGCAAAAAGGCATGTTCAATCTAATATTTACAAGTTAATAGGACAAGCAAACAAACACAATATATATAGACCAAAGACAAGTAAGGAAACCAGAATGAAAGCTAGAATTTGGTTATCCCCTGCAGAGTCACCAATTCCTATGACCATGCCAGTGGAACCCTTGCACGGCTCTCCCCCTACCGGGTGCGTGGAAACACACGAGAAGACCCCATATGGTCACGACGAAGATGGTGAATCCGGAGAAGAAGACTGGACTCGGAGACACCAAGGGAAGATAGAAAGGATAAGGAAAGGAGTCGCCACCTAATCTTTTAATGGAAAGACGAGGAAAACCGAACACACAAGAAAACCAAAAAGCAAACAAGTGCAGAAAACATGTGTGTGCTCCGTGCCTAATGGATAATGCACAAACGAAAACATGTGTTCGATCGTTTGGATTCCAACGGGCAACCACTTCTCCTGCAAATCTGCCTGGGATGCCATCAGGCCTCATGCCTCCCGCTGCGTCTGGGCTCCACTGGTGTGGGACTCGGCTGCCATCCCCCGCAACGCCTTCTGCACCTGGAGGATGGTTCAGGGTGCTCTGCCCACCCATGATGCCCTGAAGAGGAGAGGCATCTCTTTGGTCTCCCGGTGTGCTCTGTGCCTGGA
>JAMKQA010002089.1:0-24689 GCA_024699735.1 Posidonia australis | reverse complement strand
CATTTGTGGTTTTCCTCGTCTTTCCCTAAAAGACCAGGTGGCGACTCCTTCTCTTTTTCTTTTCTCTTATCCTTGCGCCTTCGCCATCCATTGGCATGACTGTGGTCTCCTCCCTACCCCTCCTCCTCTCCGGGTCGGGCGCGCGCGGTCACAATTGTAGTAGTTGTTAACATGCTTAATTTATTGGATGTAACATATCTAACTCTTTAACATGTTTCTTTATCCTATTCTTTAGAAAGTAGTATTACACGAATGAGCTAGCAATCGAGATCTTTTCTTATTTATTGTAGTCAGAGAAAACATATGTCAGATAGTAGCTAATAACAGAAATTTAAATATCCAGTGTGATAAAACCTCAGACAAGGGAAAAGGTTAATAAACACGAGTCAAATCCAACAAGGAAAAGTGTTGACTACAGTTTCTTTAGAATCTCAATACATATCATTTTTATTTTCTTATATTAATAAAAGGAAAAAAATATTGAAATTATTCTTAATTTTGGAAACAATATATCATAGGATTTGAGTATTCGATCTTCCTTTCTTGATTTCTGCATCTCAAAAGATTTCTACATGGAGCAAAATATCAAATAGTTTTATGATATCAAGGATCTTGCCAATTTCAGCCTAACACTCTCAATCCTTTGTATACAAGAATCTTTTAGCATTTTTAAACTATTTACCTTGTATGAGTTGACTTTAAATCTCTTCTTCCTTTCATTATCTTAGGCTAATCCAGACTATAAAGGTGTATGCCATGTCGCTCTTGTTGTAGTTGACTCTAAATCTCTTCTTCCTTCTAATCAATATTGATAAGTGCAATTACCCTTTTTATTTCTCCTATTGTAGTTTCTGATTCTGGTAAGACTCCTACGGGTTTTGCTTCGCACAAATTCACACACATGTAATGCTATTGCCTTGGGTCAATTTGAAATTGGAATTGGCAACACTGAAGTTGGTTTCATGATAGGCATTGTTTGCTCAAGGTCTATGAATCTTCATTTTTATAATTTTATTGTCCTTTCTTGGTTCCAAGAACAATATGTTATTTTGAGATTTTTTTTTTGCGGCAAGTTTAAAGTGAAAATACTATTTTGATCTGCTCTCTTTATTATTTGATGTGCATGAGAAATAGAGAGAGAGATAGTCTTTCCTAATGAAATCTTTGCCACCTTTTTAGGGTTGCATAGTGTGTTAGTGTTAACATCCTGATTTTGAAGCGTCTTGTTGATGGATCCAGTAGCGATGAATTCAGATCTTACTTTTCAAAACTGAAAGTCTTCCAAGTGCATCAAATCAACCTAAAGCCGTAGGTTAGAGTCTAGGTGTAAATAAATCCTACATCCTATTAACCCAACACAAACTCTTGCAGATTGGGCTAGCTTATCGATTTAGTACATTTGGCCAACATACCTGAATAATACACTTTTCCAGTACATTTGGATAGCACACCAAGCTAGCACTCCTGATTGAAGCACCAAGCTGGCACACCAAGTAGGCCACCAAGCAGACGCACCTAATTGGCACACCATGATGGCGCACCAAGCAGGAGCACCTAATTGGCGCACCTGATTGATGCACCTAACTGACGCACCTAAGTGGCGCACAACCAAGATTTCTAAGTCGCTAGTTGTTCATTTACCTAACGATGCTCCAGTCATCATACTCATGGTGTGCTATTATTATCCACTGTAATAAGCATGATTATCATTCATTTGGTCTTAGGTGGAGCCCTTTGGTTTCCTAAGGCCTTAGAACTTCCAAAACTCCCAAGATCATTCACTATACAATGCCTTGGGTAGCCATTTGTGGAGGGGGCTGGAAAGAGAGAGTGAGGAAGAGCCTTTGCATCGTAGCATAGAAGTACTCACGACTTAGCCTCAGCTTATTGCTAAAACTTCCACCTCTAAGCATGAAATCACCCACTTAGCATAAAAAAAATCCATTCACCCATATCCTCCACAAAATTCCTCATCTTGCATCACTTGGAGGCAACTTGGGAGGAAAGGGACCTCTATTTTTAGCCACTAGAGCCCATTTCAAGTCACTCGTGGAAAAGAACAAGAGCACAACAATCTGGTAAGCATTCAATCCTTTCTTTGTAGCTAAACTATGTTCATGAAGTATGAGGCTTTTCCATGGTTATTGGCTCTTTTGGAGGAACTCTACATGATGAATTGTATGCTGAATTTTATGTTTGCTGAACCATGTTTATAGAGCATAATACTTCCTTGGAATATGTTTTTATATAGCTATTCCTATCATTCTTTATTCCTATGTTCATCTTGATGAATCATATGCTTGGTGAGATGTATGCTTGCTGTTTTGTCCCTTGTTTTATTGAATCTCATGGACGTGTAAGAGTTGGTGGGTTTTATTAGATTTCACTAGTGTTATGCTAATGCAAGGGGTCTGATTTGATGGATTCTTGACTCCCTTGTATGCCTATGCAAGCCATTATGTTCTGTGTAGTTTGCCTTCTTCTCTATGTTGTTATCTTTGCATGCTTTAGTTTTAGTTTTGTGCATTAGCCATTGCTTATTGAGATAGGAGTATGGCCTGTGTGAGGCCTCTTGCCTTTGAGCACAATACACGTTCATAATTCCATGGGATTGTCACCCGTTCCTTTATAGCTTCATGGAAAAGGGGTGATCCCATGTGTGTTTAGGGTTTTGGTATCTAGGATGAGTTTTCATATAGTCTTTAGCATATTTACTGATGTGTCTTATTTAATTACCGCAAGTGCACGGCGTATTATATAGTACATGGTAAATATGGGTCGATCTCACAGAGAAAAGTGTTTTAGAATTCAAGATTTTTTATCAGTTATTGAAAACAATGAGTTGAGAAAGTTGACATGAAAAGGAAAATCTAACACTAGACTATTAGAATGCTATCCAATGAATTAAAACCTAAGGTGTCGAATCCATTTATATAGAATTGAGAATGTATGATCATGTTTGCTCTCTCCCCCTTTTATTGATCTAAATAACTTAATTTAATGATTCTTATCATAACAAGTATAATCTCTATGCAATGCACCATAGACTATCAAGTTAAGGAATAAAAACACACAAATCAAATTAAATTAGATGACATATGATGGAATTGAGATTATATACACAACCCCCAATTAAGTCTTCCCTAAGCATAAACTAAAAAAATGAAATCAATGTTAATTTATCAAAGTTTTTCAATTCATTGAATGGTCTATATAATATATATCCAACCCAGATATTCATTGCATGAAACACAAGGAGAAAGAGAAAAAAGACATGATTACACATCTTAATCTAAATAAACTTCATCTCTACCCTAGATCTAGAAGATTAGCCAAGCATGATAACATAAAACATTAAAATAAAAGAAGGGAAAGAAGGAGAAAGAGAAGACATAATTAAATAAAAAAACTTTTTTATTGAAGGGAACCTGAAATTACACTGATGATCTTCAGGATTTCCCAAAATAGAAGAAAAGAAAGAGAATCTAAAACCTTCCTTCCTTCTCCCTCCATAGATCTACATAAGGGGTCCTTTTATAGGCTTACAATAACTTGCTTATGTCAGAGACAAATCTGAATACAAATTTTAATCTTAAATTTTGAATACAAGATATTTATAAGTGAGAATCTTATCTAAAGAAAACCAAGTCAAAAATATCTAGTGCAAGCGCTGAGAGACGTCGGATCTGCATCTGGACACTTGGGAGTCATCTATGTCATCTAGGATCTTCTTTGACTTTTTCCACAGCCTGATTGATATTTTACTAGTATTTAGGCACATGAAAAATATGTGTTTGACTTCTTGACATAACTCTAAAATTATTCATATAAAAATCTCTTCTTTTCTGACACATTTATTCTTTTCTCTCTTATTTTTCATAGATTCCTTCTAAACCCTCAAGTTTTGCAAAATTTACACAAAACACCGCAAGTAATATTATTTATATACAAAATAGACAAATATGAGAATAAAATATGCATGAATTATGAGTTAATCATTTACATATTTTCATATTAGCATGGCACATCAGTTAGTTTATTATCTGTTCTGTAGTTTCTAGATCTCACCTTAGAGGCACATAGAACTAGCACATATCAGTGGTGCACCAGACAGGCGCATTATCCAGGTGCACTTTTCTAGCACACGAGACAAATGCTCCTGCTTGTTTCAATGCGCAAGCGGTAGCTTTTGGCATATTATTTTGCATGATTCTCGATTTGTTTCGACTCTAGTTTTTCTTGTGTATTTTCTTGGATATATCAGAATCATACCTGCATGATTTCATACTCATACATGTATAATAGCATAGGTTTCACATGTAGCAAAGCGAGGACGTTAGCCACTCGATGTTAGTAGGTCAATGGCCATGTCGGTTTAATATCTTCGCACCAATGTTTGGTCCATAACTTGAGTAGCATTACAGAGTATTAGGTCATGCCCTACAGTCTCTCTATCCATATTTAGCATAAGGCATAACATGCACATAGCATAGCATTGCATATCGCCTTTAGGCGTACAGAAACAGGCTGCAAAGCCAACATAGCCAAATAAGTGAGCGAAAAACCACGAAAGATCGACTTATCGGGCACACAGGGGTGCCTAATACCTTCCCCGTTTGTAACAGGGATCCTTACCCAACTTTCTGATTCATAATGATTTTTTCCATTGGTATGAATCATGCATATTTGCATTATTTTCGCTGTTTTAAAACGATTTTCTTTGTTTCCCGTTTTTAAGAAGATTAGGTGGCGACTCTTGCATTTTATTGTTTCTTTTTATCACTTTTTACTGTGACTTTGCTAGCTCTTATGCGTTTGGCCTTTTGCACTACCTACGAGGTTGTCGCCGGCATGGTTACAGTTAGACTGTCAAACAATATAAGCGCCACAAAGAGCCTTATCCACTTATGTTTCCCTTTATTGGATTATTGATACTATTACTTTAGAGCACTTACTCTGTTTGTTTATTGCATTTTGACATCAGTAAAAGTAACAATTTTAAAACAAGTTCAGTGTTTTGTAATCTTCATTTCTGACAAAAGTTGTGCTTCCTTTCTCATGCAGAAATCCATTTCCATCAAATAAAATGAAGAGTAAATATACCAAGGGAGCAAACGCCAATAGAAGTTTCAGAAGTGTTCCAATGACATCAATGTATGCATAATGTACAATCAACTCCATGCTTGTGCTTTTATTGTCTAATGGTTAATCATCATGTGTTTTTACAGATGACATGAATGTTTCTCTTATGATCTTGAAATTTGAATTTGATTTTCTTTTGGCATGAAAAAACAGTTGTCAAATGGGGGACTTGAATGTCTTCCCACTTAGTTTCTTGTTGATCTACTATTTAATGCTTCCTGTCTGGTCCTTTAATACATAGTATTTTTCTAGGCTACAGATTAATGCATTGCGCAAGAGAATCAAAGGCAAATTAAGAAATTGTTCAAAAAATGAGCATGTTCTCAGGACTTCCTCTTGTTACCTGTGTCTTTTCCAGGCTACAGATCAACGCATTGTGCAAGAGAATCAAAGGCAAATTAAGGAATTGTTCAAAAAGTGAGCATGTTCTCAGGACTTCCTCTTGTTACCTATATGTAAATTTTTCTTCTGGTCCAAGTAATGCCAGTTATTTTGTTTGCACATGGATTGATCTAGCATCTTCTAAACCAAATTTACTAGGTTGATCAAAGTCAAAATTATACACTTTCTAATGAGTAATTACTTATAACAATTATAGCATGTATATTTATAATTTCATATAAACAAAACTGATTATCTTTTGATTTTTTGTCGGTTTCCAACTCTTTGCAAATTCTGAAATTTGGTTTTTATTTTTTTTCTTCCTTTTTTGTTGTTTCACCTTAGAATCTATGTTTTTTAGATCGAAATGAAAGAGTCTTCTTTTATTTGTTATAATCTATAACAAAATCCAGATACAAGTTACTACAGGTTTTAAATAATATGATATCAGGTAATCCATTATTTGCTTGCCAAGGATTTGATTTTACAAGTATACTTTAATGTTTTGTGATCAATTACACTGTAGTATTTGTTTTTAGCTCACTCTCAGCATTTCCTTCCCTACCTCAATCACCATCTGCTTGTTCCAATACCTCTGCTTTTCAGAAAATTGGTGAAATATCCATGTCTGGTGCGATACATAAATCCATGGAATTTGTTAGTTCTACATCAGTTGAAAGCTTAACTGTAGAAGAACTGGTTAGTTTCTTCTTGGTTCTTAGGCAAAAACAACCCATAACTACTTTTGAAACTATTCTTTATTAATAAATTTCCTATTGTTTTAGGAGGCAATAATTGAAGTTGTTGCTGCCATTATTCATCACTGAAATATTGATTTTGCCAAGGGGAAAGAGATAGACCCCTCTATTGTCAAGGATGAGAAGTCAGTGCTTCTTCTAATGTGTGTTCTCTATTTAGAATTTGTGTATACTGAGTGGTGGTGTTTTTGTTGTTATCTAAATCACCGTGGATATTTAAGATTCCTAGAGTGCTAATGGTAGCCATGCTGAGCTCTGTTGCTTCAACGAGCTTGCTAGAGTGCTAATGGTTGATATTTAAGATTCCTATGGCAGTAGTTATTTCCAGAAAGTATGAAATTTGAAACTTTTATGTGGTTTATACATGGAACAAGGCACGCTATTGGAATATTAATTAAGGTCATCTAGTTAAGATGGAGACGTTGACGTAGTATACTGATTCTTTTCAATTGTCAGTGTATATATATATATATAACACGCAGACCAAGTTGTTGCCTTGCATGTAATTAGAAGAAGACTGAAGTACCCTTTATGATAAAATTTATATTTGATGTCATATAGCATAGTAAAGTAGGTTCTTATTATCACTTTTAATTCAAATTTGCTGTCATGGATGATATTTCGATATTTCAGTGGGGTTTTCTCATTGTTTTCCTTTCAGTATTGTGACTTGTGTTCCCAGGATAAATTTTGATTTTGTAATGTTTTGTTCTAAATATTTTCCACGTCAAAGAGGCCGTTCTCCAAACTACAATTCTTTTTCAAACACTTTGGACAGTTCATTTAGTACATGGTTGATTATTCATTATCAAGTAGAGGTGGTGGTACTTGTTAGATTACATCTATGATATTTTCACTTTCTTGCATCAATTTGTAGAGCCTTTTTGGTAATACATGATATGTAATTTCTCTACTCAGCTAAAGGTTTGGTACTTGCTGGGAGTTTCCTGTGGCATTATAAAGCTTTGAGACTTGGAAGAAGCCATAAGTGTGGTGAGTGCTCTAACCATTTAGATAACCAATATGGCTCATTTAAGTTACCTTTTTTTACAGGTGAATACCGAAATAATTATTGTGGAGGTGAAACAAAGCATTCTCAAATGGCAAGCTTCAGCAGTGAGGGTAGAATTATGTCTCTATTTTTCATAATAATTTAAAATAAATTAAATTACGAGAAAATTAAAGTCAAACAGTAAATATCTAACTACCAAGAACCTGTGTGTGTGGCTAGGAGACTCCAGACTATATACACTACGCTAAACTAACCGCATGTCTACACCTGTAAACTAAAACCACAAAGAAAACACATGAGTGACAAAATTCACCAAGTACGTACTCCACGAAAACCGCGGAAAACAAAACTATAATCAATTTTCCCTTTAAATTCATTTCGCAAACTATTTTCTCAGAACCTCACAAACTAGGCCCACATCGGCCAAAACCACAATCGAGACTCTACTAACTCAAAACCACAAGTAAATGTCCTTTCTGATCAAAACCACACACAATGAGTTGCGAAGCCCGACGCTAGGCAACCTAACGTTGGCTACAGTAATCCATCGAGGAGCGACCACAACGTTCTGCACTACCACGGTGACGGTCACCCTTTGTAGGAGCGTTCATTGTCCCGCGATTCTCTTTTTCTAAGGACCCTCAAAAGCCAACCCCACCCTAGAAAGGTTGTCCTGTCTCTTAGGACCCTACCAGCTACGGGACACGTGTCCCATCCTCACTGGCCACCATAAGGTTCGCCTACTCACGACGTCCTTCACATGATGCTCAGGATGGAGTGTCATACACCCAACGATACCTAAGCCTTAGTGCTCACAGCGACAGTAGGAGTATCCACTACAAGAAAATCTACATTTAGCGAGGACAATATTCCTCGCTAAGGCCTCGCGGTTTCCTCGCAAAATCCTCGTTACAAGGTTTAACGAGGACTTAGTGAGGAATCATTATCCTCGTAGCTATGTAACTCGTTAAATCAATACTGCGACGATATATCCTTACAATGTGCTCGTGTAAATTTAGCGAGGATATTACGAGCAAGTATTTTCTCATAATGTCCCCGCTATATCCTCGTAATTCCTTGGTAAATGCTCACTAAATATAATGAGATTGTATCGTCGTACCAGTTTTAGCGACGAAATTGCTAGGAAATAGCAAGGATATTTCCTCGCAAGTTGCTCGCTACGTGCTCAATAAATATCATTATTTTTGCGAGGAAATATTCTCGCTATGTCCTCGCTAATACTGGACAGTTTAAAAAAAAACAGTGCATTATAAAATTGAATCTACTAAAATTTAAATTCATATACTTGGCAAAATTACATTCAAATACATTCACAAGTATAGATTTTATAAAAAAAAAATTCATTCGATTATACAACAGAAGATTTTATACATTCAAAGTTTTTATAAAAAAGAAGTTAATACAACACTGAAATATCTTAATACAAGTCAATAAATATAATACAAGGCAAAATAATATATTACATATTACTTTCTTCGGGAACCAACTTACTTTCCTTTACCTTTTGAAGATGATGCATGGATGGAGCGACGACGACGTCTATACTCCTCGAAATCATCCTCATCATCACTTGTTAAATCAACTTCTTGCTCGTCGATATATCTTCTAATTATAAAAAACAAACATAATATATATTATAATGAACAATGATTAAATTATAATATTGAATTCAACATGTCAATTTATATATATCAAAAATTATAAAAGTAAATCAAATTTTACCTTACAAGTCGATCCTTCAAAGCATGTATTTCATCTTTTATTTCAATCCTTACTTCAGTCTTTATTTCATTCCTTATTTCAGTTCTTATTTCATTCCTTATTTCTGAGCGTATGTTGGCTTTAAAACTCTCTAATGTAGTTGCCATCTGTGACAACTGAGAACTGAAGTACTCCGAATCAAATAAAGCCTAAGGCGTAGGACGATACTGCCTAGTAGAAGCCACGGAAGAACCAATAGTCGTATCTTCTGAGTAGTATGGATCCAAACCTTGCTTTCTTAATGAACTACCCACGTTCCTTTCCAGTGAAACTTGCTTCCAAAGTTTCTTGTCAAAGGCTGGATGTTCATCGACATTATCGTCTCCATATTTTTCTTGATACAAGAAGGTGTACCTATCTTATATAAATAAACACAAAAAATTAGTTAAAGATAATATAAAATATAAGTGCATATTATTAAAATAACTTTAATTATAATCATTATTACTTACAAGTACATACTTAGCAGTCTGTATTGACCAAACATGCCTTGACCCACTAGTGTGGGATGCAGTCCACCACTCTACCACTGTAGTTTCTCTACTTAGTTTAGTGGTCTACAACACAAGTAAAAAGAGAACTGACACAAGACAGTAGCTCTCTTAATGGATCCACATCTCCATTTATAACACTAATGTCAAAAGAAGAAGAAAAAGGGACACATGCATAATTTGGGGAATATAGTGTAATACAATAACATGGTACACAAGCAAAATGCAATACAATAAGTGAATAAAATCTTATGTATATTTTAGTAACTCGTATATCTGCATTATGTATATTTTAGATATGCTCTGGATTATATTGTCGTTGTTAAGCCGCTCTTTGGTTCTCTTATGCCACTCTATATCTGATTCACCAACCTACATATTCTTACGTCCCCTCTGACAATTGACAATCATGTGGGTTGGGGGAAAAAAAGATGGAATTTCAGAATACCATTCTGACTTTTTTTGGCATTATGGCTTTATCCTTATTCATCTGCCAATATACTGGTGAAGAAAAGGAGAAAAACAGGCGATAGAAAACCACTAGGTGAAACGAATCGGATGTTCTTGGTGATTGGGAATCTTTGTATTAGGGTATTGTTATATAAATCTAATGCCTTTAAAGAAATGCCTAATATACTTGTACATAAGAATATTGTTATATTGATTACACCGACATAATCGGAAGCCATCCCTTAGATGTTATAGCTGAACTGAGAAGTGCCCAGAAAGGTACAAAAGTGAGGTTAAGTGGGAATTGTCTTTTCTTACAATTTTTTTACTCATGGAATGCTCCTGATGAATAATGAATTAAAGTGGTTTTGGGACAAGGAAGTAGACAGGATATGGCAAAAGTATTGAAAATTTGTACTCCAAAAACGAGTGGATAGAAGAATAGTACCAAAGCATTGCATAACACACTGCACCTATCCACCTAAGGCAAAGATAAGCCAGGACCTTGGTAGCCAAGTAGAGGAGTAAGGCAATAGTGCAATACTGAAGGATGTCTTTTCTTAAATACCTGGGTGCCCAGCATCTTGGCAGCCAAGCCATGTTGCTTCTTAGGTGTTGCCTTAATAACTATGGCAGTAAGAAAGTTCTATTACTCTCTAACTTAGTGGCTCCTAAAATATATTATCATTATTGTGGAGTCATATTTGATGAATGAAAAATGAACGAACGAAGTTTTGGACAAGAAGAGATTGAACAAAACAAGGGAAGGGGAAAGAAGATTGGAAGAAGAATAGAAAAACTAACTTTCCATTACACAGATTGAGATTACAGAATCTCTATTTAAAGAAGGAAACCACCTCCTCCTCTCATCCCACAACTCACACGATCTACACGATCCATTGAATCGTGTTTACATGACTAAAGTTAAAAAACAAAAAACAGAAATAGTCAAGCACATTTAAAACAGACCACAAACCCAACTTATACGATCTAAATCCGTCTAACATCCCCCCTGATTTAGATCGAACCAACACAAAGTCCTTCACGAAGCACCTTGAAGCGTTGAATAGGTAAGGGTTTTGTGAAGACATCAGCTAGCTGATCCTCTGACTTACAATAAACCAAAGAAATTTCACCTCGCTTCTGCATTTCACGAACAGAATAAAACTTAATATTGTAGTGCTTCGTGCGCCCGTGAAATACAGCATTGTTCGAAATCGCAAGAGCTGCTTGATTGTCAACATAAATTTGAGTAGCCTGAAGTGGTGGTAAATTCAGATCGACAAATAATTTCCGTAACCAAACAGCTTGGTTAGCTGCTGCGTTTACCGCAATAATCTCCGCTTCGGCCGTCGATTGAGCAATCAAAGGCTGCTTCTTCGAATTCCAAGAGAAAACATTTCCTCCAAACGAAAAACAAAAACCTGAGGTGCTCCGAAAATCAGAGGATCCACCCCAATCACTGTCGGAATAGCCCAACAGAATTGGGTTGTCTCTGCGTTTAAAACAGAGACCATAATTCAGAGTATGTTTAACATACCTGAGTACCCGCTTAGCAGCCACAAACTGTGCCTGGGTAGGACAGTGCAAAAAACGTGATAGTCTTGAAACTGTGAACATAATATCCGGCCTCGTGGTGGTGAGGAACATGAGGCTGCCTACTAAGCTGCGATAGAGTTGTTCATCAACTCTATTATCAGAGGAATCTTCAATTGATTTTTCCTTAAAACATAAAGGAGTAGAGACCGACTTACAGTGTACCATACCAAATTTATGTAGAAGCCCAGAAGCATATTTCTACTGATTAATAGTAATGCCCCGTTCTGATTGAAGAATATGCAGCCCAAGAAAAAAGGTTGCAAGCCCCATATCAGTCATACTGAAGTTTTGCTGCATCTGGTCTTTAAAGCTTTGAATAAGAACTGGATCATCACCCATAACCAACAAATCATCTACATATAAGGAAACCACAAGAAAATGTTGATTCTCCTCCTTAATGTATAAAGTCACTTCTGAAAGGCTTCTCTGAAAACTTAATTTTTTCAGAAATGAGTCAATTTTATGATACCAAGCTCGTGGAGCTGGCTTAAGCCCATAAAGAGCTTTATCAAGTTTAAAAACCTTATTGCTAGAATCCTCAAAGCCAGGGGGTTGATCAACGTATACCTCTTCAGTTAAATCATCATGCAAGAAAGCTGACTTGATGTCTAATTGGTGAACTTTCCACCCAAAACTCGCAACAACTGCTAGCACAAACCGAATAGTATCTTGCCGAGCAACCGGGGCAAACGTATCTGTAGACACCCCGATTTTGCAGTCACTTGGCGGCAGGTTCCTCTAGAAGATGTTATAGTTGCAACCATCACCCCTAAACTCTAACTTCATAGAACCCTAAGCCCACTTAGGCCCACACGAGCCCATTAGGCCCAGACAAACCCACTTAGGTCCACGTAAGCCCATTAGGCCCATACAGGCCCACTTGGGCTTACACAAGTCCACACAAGCCCACACAAGCCCATTAGGCCCATACAGGCCCACTTGGG
Source organism: Posidonia australis (assembly GCA_024699735.1). Taxonomy (NCBI): domain Eukaryota; kingdom Viridiplantae; phylum Streptophyta; class Magnoliopsida; order Alismatales; family Posidoniaceae; genus Posidonia; species Posidonia australis. The sequence continues at coordinate 12,130 of JAMKQA010002089.1, read as the reverse complement.
CTTACACAAGTCCACACAAGCCCATTAGGCCCACACAAATCCACTTTAACATAATCCAAGCCAAAACCACTAATTAAAACAAAAATTAAACAAAATCCACTTAAATCAACCTAAAAACACTTAAAACCCTAATTCATCAAGTAAAATCACTAATTAAAACCAAAATAAGACAAAATCCACTTAAAACCTTAATTAATTAATTAAAACCCTAATTAAAAACCAAAATCAATAAAATTCACATAAATCTACTTAAAATTCTAATTAATTATGTAAAATTCTAATTAAAATAAAAATCAAGCAAAATCCACTTAAAATCCTAATTAATCAAGTGAAAACCCTAATTAAAGTTAAAACCAAGTAAAATCCATTTAAACCACTTTAATCCATTTAATTTCAAGGAAAACCTAAATTAAACTCAAAAAACCCTAAAAACCATAAAGTCATTCAATTAAGAAAAAAACTAATTTAAACCCAAAACTTTAATTAAAACTACAAAACCCTAATTTAAGCTAAAAACTTTAATAAAAATCCAAAATCCTAAAAAAACCTTTGAAATAATTAAATCCTTGAAATCCTAATTTGAAGCTAGTTAATTAAATCATAAAACCCAAAAATGATTAAAAAAAAACCTAAAAACTTTAAATCCCAAATGAAATTAATTTAACCTCATAATTAAATTCAAAACTTCTCTAAAACCCTAATTTAAAAAATAATTAAACTTCAAAATCAAAATTTAATTAAAATCACCAAAACAAAATTAAAAACTTAAAACAAAATCAAAACTCAAAACAAAATCAAAAAAAAAAAGAAGAAGAGAGAAACCAAAAGCCCACAAAGCTGGCCCATTAAAGTCCAATACATCCATTACATGTTTAATCATAAACTTAAGAAATGGGAAAATAAGTGAATAGTCTTCTTCTTCCTCCCCTCACCACCACCCCTTCCACTCCTTCCTTCCCACGTTCTACCCCACTACAGCCACGACCTCCTCCTCACCTTCCATCCCTTAAAAGGTCAGGAGAAACCACCAATTAGGGGAGGCAACTGAAGGCATCTAAGGGGAACGAAAAAAAAAACAGAGGGGCAGAGAATAGAGAGACCGGAGGAGAAAACCACCTCCACACCCCTGATCCAGAGAAACCCATCGATTCCATACCTTCAGAGCCTTTCCCCAAGCTCACTCGCAACACCGGAGACCCTCTGAAACGCCACCAGCACATCAGCCTAGAGGAGTGCCGCCGTTGAGCTTTGTCGAAGAAACAGCCCAACCGTCATTCTAGGTAACCTCCTCCCCTCCTAGCTTAAATTAGCTTTCCTTTGTGCCTGTACAACCCTCCCCTAGCCTTCTGGTTGAGCTTCACCAGTGGCAGCTCGTCGTTGAACCGCTCCCTTCTGCTCCTGTGGTGGGTTCACCACCGGAGGTGAGGCCATTGGCCTTTGGGTCACTCCCTGTGCATCTCCTCCATCTTTCTCCTCTCTTCCCGAGCCCTCCGTTAGCCTTGCAAAAACCCAGGCAGATGGAACACCGCCCGCCGTCGCCGCTGCACCCATCGCCGGAGCTGGAGATGGGCGCAGCTCCCCGCGCCGATACAGCCCCTCCCGCAACCTCCAGGAGCACCGCAGCGGGCCCCTGAAGCTTCCGTGCCCTTTCGCCACTGCAGCCCCTCCCGCCACGTCGACGGGACGCCTCGCCGGAGCTCGCGACGGGGGAAGCACCCTGCGTCGATCCAGCCCCTCCCGCAACCTTCAGGAGCACCGCAGCAGGCCCCTGAAGCTTCCCCAGCCGTTTCCGAGCCCTTTCGCCGTTGCAGCCCCTCCCGCGACGTCAACGAGACGCCTCGCCAGAACTCGCGACAGGGAAAGCACCCCACGCCGTTCCAGCCCTATCTGAGATGCTCCACACCTCCGACGTGCTCCTCCGGAGGTCTTCCGGTGCTCGCCGCAACGTCCCAGCTACGAAGCCACTTCCAGGAGCCGTCGCGGTCATCTTCTCCGGCGACGGTCGCCGCACGCTGGAGCTCGAGGTGGGGGAGGCCTCTCGGGCCTCCCCAATGTAGCCCATCGCCGCGGAGGAGCTCGTCGTGGCTCTCCCTTGCATCTCCGACCACCACAGACGCTTTCTCGTCGCTGCGTCGTCGCCTGGAGCACGCCAACGAGGGGTCGCCGGCGATGCGCCGACGATCTTCGAATAGGAGGGATTTGGATTTTTTTTATTATCTTAGTTTAAGTTTTTAATAATTACATTTCAGTCCTCATTTTAATTACTTTCAGGTCCTTTTTTTATTGCATTCAGGTCCATTTTCAGTACTTTTAGGTCCTTTCTTACATCCAGGTCCTTTTTTATCACTTTTAAGTCCTTTTTTATTACACTTAGGTCCTGTGGTTTTATGTTCAAGTCCCTGGAAATTTAAATAAGTTTCATTTCACTATTTTTTGTGTAAATATTGCATATTTTCCCCAATTTAAATGGATATTTATTTTTAGTCACATATATTCTTATTTATTCACAATCAAGTCCCTATATTCATGTTTTCATTGCAAATTAGTCCTGAAGAATTACTTAATGACCCCTGATTGTTCATAATTTAAAATTACATTGTAAATATTGCACTTTCTATCCTGTTTAAATTTTAATTACATTACAGTCCTATTCATGCATGTTTTATCACACTTATACCCCTGAAATCATGTTTTCTTTGCATTTAAGTCCTGAACTGTTGCGTTTTGCTCCCCAGAGTTTTGAAAAGACATTCTTTTGTACAATTTACATTTTAAACCTTATAAATATCCATAATTACGCTGAGAATATAAAAAACTTGATTTTTATCACATTTTGGTCTTGAAATTTTGCAAATCAGTCCCTGAACTTAATCAATAATGTTTCTGAACAAGAAAATTTACATCTGAGTCCCTAAATTTTTTTTAAATCATTAATGAAAGTTTTTATTACATTTTTAAATCACATTTCTCACATGTTTCATATTAATTGATCACATGTACATATAAAATCACCATTTGAATAAGGTTTCCATCAAAAAACCCTGTTTTCAATGTAAATGAACATTTGATTACATATTTTTGTCCAATTTGCACCCTACGTGGGAATTTTGCACAATAGACCCTAGGTTTTCAAGAAATTACAAAAATATACTTTTTACTCATGTTGCATCACATAGCCATATTTTCATTAAATTTTACATCCTAGCATCCAAACAAACTTATTTAAACACTTTTTTGATCACAAACTTTTTCTTTCTGGGAATTTTACAAATTAGACCCTGAGTTTTCAAGAAATCATCTAAGTACAATTCTCACATCCCATTGTCACATTGTCCTTTGATTCATCATCTGTACACTAGAATAGAAGTTTCTGAATGACTTTTAAACCAGATTTTCATCCCTTTTGTGATTTTTGCGTTTTAGTCTCTATATTTATCCTTTATTGTTTTTACATTGTTTTTCTGTTTCATGACCTTTTCTTTTGCATGTTTTCTTCTTTCCTGACATTTTTCATACATTTTGGCATTCCTTAGACCATGTATTGTCCCCATGCATGCATTCATCATATTTGACCACTGAAATGACCAAATTGCCCCTGTGCCATCAATTCATGCACATGTGTGCCTGTTATTGCAACAAGTCATGCATAACCTTTGTCTACAACATTCCTCAGTGTCTTTTACCCATTTAGGTGCATTTCCATGCATTTTTGCACTGTTTTGCTGTATTTGCACTTTAGTCCCTCCTTTTTGGATAAGTCAACATTTCATGCATTCTTCCGTGGTTTTTCTCCTGTCTGTCTTCGGATTCCATCATCTAATATACGATTTGGCTATCTTTATTCTATGTTTTCATATTTTCCTGATTTGATTTGGGTTTCATCGCCCGATAGGGTAGAGTAACAGGCCTGAGGGCTGACATTTAACCCCATCACGGGTTATTTTTTCCCCTTTTGATTTTCACGATTTTGTCAATTCATGTGGATTTCTCCGCAATTTTTGTGCATCGTCTTTCACATCCATCCAGTATTGTCTTAGCACTCACATCAGTAAGATTAGAACACAATCTAGGCATAACAAACATTCATTCAGCCTCAAGCAAGCAAATCAGACTAGAAAGATCGAGTTTCTCGGGCGTACGAGGGTGCCTAACACCTTCCCCATGTGTAATAGGAATCCTAACTCATCCTCAGGTTAGTAGACATCTGGCCTTCACGTTTGCGTCTCTTTCATTCACTTTTAGTGAATCATTTGTGGTTTTCCTCGTCTTTACCTTAAAAGACTAGATGACGACTCCATTTCTCTCCCTCTCCTCCCGTCTCGTGCCCTCGCCATCTCGGCATGGTTGTGGTCTCCTCACCTCCTCGAGCGTCGGGGGCACGGTCACAGTATCTAAGTAATCAATACCATAAACTTGAACATATCCCTTTACCACCATACGGGCTTTATATTTGAGAATACTGCCATCGGAATGATACTTGATACGAAAAACCCATTTAACCCCAATGACTTTCTTGTTAACTGGCCGATTGACTAAATTCCAAGTCTTGGTACTGTCAATCGTACTCAGTTCATCCTTCATGGCTTGCTTCCAGAGAGGATCCTGCAATGCTTCTTCAACAGAGAGTGTCTCTAGGTCAGCAACATTTGCTCTGGCGTAAATGTCGTCTAAAAACCGAAAGCCCCTTACTGGTGCTTCCTCTTCTTCACTGTCAGAGGAAACAGGACTCGATGGAGATGGAGGAATCAAAGAGCCAAAGTCTTTATTCTCCAAAAAAGTCCCTACATCTTTGTTGTTCCATGTCCATTCTTCGTCTTCGAAAAATTTCAAGTCTGTAAAGACTGAAATTTTTTTCGTGTGAGGATAATAAGTACGGTATGCTTTAGAAACACTACTGTATCCAATAAATACACCAAGTGTTGCCCGAGCATCCAGTTTATCCCTCTTGATACTGGGAACATGAGTATAACAGATGCATCCAAAGATGCGTAAATGGGTATACCTGGGGCGATATTCAAACCACATCTCATAAGGAGTGGTAGACTTCAAGACTTTAGTTGGAAGTTGATTCTGTAGGTAGACGGCTGTAGATGTAGCCTCTGCCCAGAATTCCTTAGGTAGGTGCTTTTCCTGCATCAGACACCATGCCATGTCCAGGATAGAGCGATTCTTCCTCTCGCTCACTCCGTTTTGCTGTGGAGAATACGGAGTAGTTAACTGATGGAGAATTCCTGTAGCAACACATATCTCTTGAAAGTCAGTACTCACATATTCACCACCATTATCTGTGCTAGAATTACTCTGTTTCTCCAAAAAGCATTTGAACTGTTGAAAAACACTGGCAACTTCTGACTTTGCCTTTAGAAAATACACCCAACACATTCTTGAATAATCATCTATGAAGGTGATAAAATAAGAACTTCCATTAAGAGATACAACACTCATTGGTCCAGCTATATCCAAGTGAACCAATTGTAGCTTAGTGTCTGCTCTCCAAGTGGACGTCTCAAATGACCTTCTGCAGAGCTTGCCCAATTGACAGGCTTTGCAGTCTGGCACCTTTTCCAGAAAACTGGAATCACCTTGGACTTTTGCCAATTGTTGAAGTCGGTCAGTACTAGAATGACCAAGCCGGTGATGCCATTTTGACACAGGTTGATGAAGACCAACATACACTGTATTGGTTGCTGTTGTAAGATGAAAACTGCGTTTTTTCATCTTAATCTTAAACAATAACTGGCCTACAGGGTCAAAAATGGTGCAAGACATATCTTCAAATAATATCTTATAACGTTGTTCTAATAGTTGCCCAACACTGATCAAATTCTGATCAAGCTCGGGGACCAGAAGGACATCATCAATGTGGGCTAAACCAACGGCCGTGGAAATGGCCACAGTTCCTCGTCCTGTTGCACGTAGCAATTCACCATTCCCAATTCTTACAAGAGTAAGATTGGTAGAGCGAATTGTAATAAAAAAGATTTCGATCGGGAGTCATATGAATTGTACAACCCGAATCGATTAGCCATGCATCAGAAGAGGAATAAGATTTAACAGGTGGATCAGATACCTCAACACCCATGAATAATTTATCCTCCTCATGCTACGCTTCTGAAGCCACCGACGCTTGAGGCTTCTCGGGCTGAGCTTTGGAAGGGCAAATGATAGCCTCGTGCCCCTTTAGCCCACATAGGGTACACTGAGCTTCAGGTCGTCTCCAACACTTCCCTTTCTACTGTTCTTTCCCCTTCCCTTGTTTTGTTCAATCTCTTCTTGCCCAAAACTTCATTCGTTCATTTTTCATTCATCAAATCGGTATCAGAGCTTCGTGTTCGATCAACATGGACGACAACGCAACCTTCAGTCAACTTGCTCCACCAAAATTTGATGGCGACAATCACCAGCACTGGGCAATTCGTATGCAAGCCTTCTTAGAAGGGCTTGATCTTTGGGATGCAGTGGTTGATGATCATCCCTTACCACCGCTTCCAGATAATCCAACAATGGCGCAATTGAAGAATCATAAAGAACGACGTACACAGAAGGCAAAGGCGAAATCGGTTTTGTTCTCTACAGTCTCGTCCAATATTTTCTCCCGAATTATGATGCTTCAGTCTGCGAAGGAAATCTAGGAGTATTTGAAGACAGAGTATGCTGGTGACGATCGTATCAATGGTATGCGGGTTCTTAATCTAGTACGAGAGTTTGAGCTTCTCCGCATGATGGAATCGGACTCTATCAAAGTGTATTCCGATCGATTAGTGGCCCTAGCGAATAAAGTTCGTCTTTTGTGTTCTACCTTCCCAGACTCTCGCGTGGTTGAGAAGATTCTGGTAACAGCACCAGAAAAATACGAAGCGTCCATTACGACGCTCGAGAACGCCCACGATCTCTCTAGCATTTCTCTCACCGAACTGCTCAATGTTCTTCAGGCTCAAGAACAGCGGCGACAGAAGAGGCAAGAAACGGTTACTGAAGGGGCTCTCTTTGTGAAAAATACATCACCAAAACAAGGGAAGAATAAGAACAGTAGAAAGGGAAGTGACAATTTTGTCAATAAGACAATTCTAAGGATTTTGCTTCAAGTGGTAGTAAAGCCCCTCCGCCTAAGAAACAATATCCACCTTGCAAAATTTGCAATCGGAAGGGTCATCATCCTTCAAAGTGTTGGAGACGACCTGAAGCTTTGATACCAATTTGATGAATGAAAAATAAACTAACGAAGTTTTGGGCAAGAAGAGATTGAACAAAACAAGGGAAGGGGAAAGAAGATTGGAGGAAGAACAAAAAACTAACTTTCCATAATACAGATTGAAATTAGAGAATCTCTATTTAAGGAAGGAAACCACCTCCTCCTCTCATCCCACAACTCACACGATCTACACGATCCATTGAATCGTGTCTACATGACTAAAGTTAAAAACAAAAAACAGAAATAGTCAAACACATTTAAAAACAGACCACAAACCCAACTTATACGATCTAAATCCGTCTAACAAAGACAACAACCATACACCGCCACATCCACCTACGGATAGCAATAACCCTGGCAAATCTTACTAATCCAGTATCCAGAGAACCAACTTTATTACTGCTAAAAAAAAGGGATCTTATATTAGGTCATACTGCAAGGTTGCAAGCTCAGTCTAGTTATACTTGTATCTTATATTACAAGGAACTCTTAAAAAATAATAATTACGGTGTACATGTCCTTTTATTTTTGTCTAAATCAATGGTGTTATCTTTTATACGATAGACGGGGTATTTGAAATTAGAGGCAAATGTCAATAGGTTAGAATTGAGGATACAACCAACCAAGAAAAAATAAAACAACACAAAGAGGTCGACATCAACCAACAAATCCAAAGGTAATGTCATGTTAGCCAAGAAAATTGTAGAGTACTGTTTATGTTGGAACAAAATGTGAAATAATATGTATAAATGTATTGATTAAGAGTATTAACATGTCATTAATAGTCATGTCATATGATCCAGGAAAGATCAGGAGTAAACAATACATTGAATAAAACTAAAACAAAGAGATAAAGTTAGAAATCATTCCAATCGTCTCGAAAGACTAATCTTAGAGAAAATAACGACCATCATATCGTCTCTAGGATAAAATGATCCAGTAAATGGAGAATGTACTGTATTCTCGTCTACATTGCGACCATACCTCAGTTGCCTCTGACTGAAGTAGCACAAAGAGGTCTCAGTTCTAAGGCATAGAGCCATTAGAGTGCAAAGAATAGAAGGAAAAAGTGTGAAATAAGAGAGAGAAAAAATTTCTCCTCAAAATTGACGACCCTTCATCTCGCATATAGCCGTTCTACACATCCAATGTGTGGTTATTTATGCCTAGTTCAAATTCTTATGAACACTTGTTCTAGAACCCTTTGAAAATAAGACCATCCATGTTTTTGCACTTCTTTGATGTGGAACTAAAGTCGCACATACATGCACAAAAAATGCCTTCCAAAACATTTCCTCCAACAATTTCCTTCTCTTGAACTTACACTTTTAGATTTGCCGCTAAACATTTAGACCTTATTAATAAAGATAATGTAATGAACTTAACATGACCATTATTTAATCAAGTGTCATGGACCCAATTAAGTCCAACTTAAACCAAATTAATTAAACATTCAACAATTCCCCACAAAATCCAAAGTGTAATGTGTTATCTAGAATCAACTATCATGTCATGCTTTCAGTAATGGTACATTCGGATTTGAACTGTTACCTGAGTTAGTCAATATTACCTTCACAGGAACTAGGTCAACTTATGTCTTGAACCTGAACCTTTGGAGTGAAAATGTTCATTGGTAACAATATCACAAAGACTATGATAATGATCTTTAGATTTAATGCATTAATGGTCATACATCCATATCCTGAATCATGATTAACTTCATGGAACAACCCAATTCCTCTATTACGGCCTCACAATGTAAATCATTTAGCTAGACATTTCAAAGAATATACTGCTAGCATACTGCCAGTACTTGTCTTTCTAGCCAAGTTTTTTCAACAAGTTAAACAAGATTTCTATGAAGAAGTTTTACTAAAAAGTTTGTTAAGCATGGTTTTTGTAAAAAGTATTACTTACTGTCACACTAAGTAAAAACTAAAACGTGCTAATTGGTAGATTTTTTTTGTCTATCAATATTGATGTTATATCATAGACCAATGAATAGAAACTGCAAGGCAATTAATAACATTCATCGTCAACTAGAAATATATATTATATTACCAATTCACTAATTTAGTCTATTTATTTAGGTAAGGATCTAAAAAGTATAATTTCAAGTACATTCAGAATTTAACGTTTTCCACCATCAAAAGCAGAGGAATCCAGAGAGATCAAATAAGATTAAAACACTGTGATTCTCATTCAAATTTGGATTTTAACTTCATTATGAAAACACAGGTCAGCACCAAGTTTGCATCTTTCATGAAAACACCTTATCTTGCCTTTATCTGTGCTTTACAGTTAAGAGTATGTCAAATTTTAAATATAATTGCATGTTTGACTTAAATATTTTTCAGGGCTTGTGTCACTTGTTGCAAAGTACTTATAACCATGGATAATAAATTTAGTTTAAAAAATAAACATAATAATTCTGTCTTAATTGTTCCTACATTGATTTGTTTGAATGACACATTTACAAAGCTTTTGAGTGAGGAAATTTTATGGAACTACAAGTAATCTAGGAATTAGTGTAATCAAACAAACAAGATAATGAAACAAGATCAAGCATACACTATCAACAATTCCAACGACGACCAAAGCACGAAGGAGAGTTGGGGACTATTACAATGCTTGCAAACAAGATAATCAAACAAACAAAAACATAGCATCAAAAACTGTTAAAAAAAACAACCAGAGCATCAAACATACACTATCAACAATCGGGAAAAGGAAAGATCAGACATTTCTTAAGAAAATCTATCAAACTCACGACGACGAGCGAGGAAGTGAATGAGACGCGGAGCATGGACGACTGGCGGAGTAGCACGGAAGGCACAGTACGCACACAAAGCACGGAGCAGGAGGTGCAGGCAGGAGGTAGGAGGAGGAAGTGAAGAGGCCAGAGGAGGAAGGCAACGACTAAAGGAGGAGGAGGCAGAGCACGTACAGTTGGCGGAGTCGATGGAGGGCACAAGAGGCACATAGGGCATAGAGGAGGAGGCGAGGGCTGTAGCAGGAGGTAGAGGCAAGAGGAGGAAGTGAAGAGGCCAGAGGAGCAGGCAGAGATCGAAGGAGGAGGATCTACGAGCAGAAGAAGAATTGTAGGCCGAAGGAGGGAGAAATATGGGAGGAAGAGGCGTAAGGAAGGTGAATCAAGGGATAAGGAAAGAAGAGGGAGAAAAGGCGACGGATGAAATTTTAAGGCGCTATTGCGAGGACATATAGTGAGGACATGTCCTCGCTAAGTCCTCGCTAAGTCCTCGCTAAATAAGACTAATTTTTTTAGAAATTTTAGCCAGGCCTTTCAAGGAAATCTCGTTACTGATTTCCTCGTTAAATATTTGCAAGCATTGTTCCTCGCTTTGTCCTCACTATTTTTCCTCGCTAATATATTGAGAGGACATGTCCTCGTAATGTGCTCGCTATAAGTCCTCGCAAAATCTGGTTTTTCTAGTAGTGTTGATCTCATTTAGAGAATACTCTCTTACAAACTTACAAGCGACAAACACTCACACAAATATAACTATATATTTGAGATGTCATACATATTCACAAAACAACTTGTTACTACCATATTGAAGTTACTTTGTGGGATATCCACTCAGTTAGGTTGGGTTGCTACTGCCTATAAATCCCTAATGGGTTTCAGTCTCATCCCCAACCTGGATTTCTGAACTAAGACTAAAGCTAATCCCTTGATTAGATGATCAACTGTGTTATCTTTGGTACCAATAAAGTCCCCAACTATAACTGTATCAAACACAAGTTTCCTTATAGACTTTAGTCTGATTTGAATGTGTCTCATTTGCTTTTGATTGTACTTGGAACTATTGATTTTAGCAATCGTTGTCATACTCTCACAATGCACAGAGATTGTAGAAAGAGGCTTCCTTACCATAGGTAAACCAGACATAAGTCCTTTTAGTCATTCACCTTCCATCCCAGTTTCATCCAAAGTACATAACTCTAGCTCAAATATGGATCAAGACGGAATGGTCTGTTTCTTAGACCTCTAGGCAACAGAGCCGCCACTCACGGTAAATACATACCTTGAAATCCCATTACTTCTAGAATTCTTGACTATCCAACTGGCATCACTATACCCTTCCAAGACAGAAGGATGTTTTCCATAATGCAATCTAAGGGAAATTGTTCCCTTTAAGTACCTAAGTATTCTATTCAAGGCCTCCTAATGAATTCTATTTGGGCAACTTGTGTATCTACTTAACTTGTACATCTCAAATGAAATATCTGGTTTTATGCAATTTGTAACATACATCAAACTACCAATGATCTGTGAGTATCTTAATTGAGACACAGTTGTTAGAAATATTTGTGTTGATTTTGATGATTATTCAAGGAAATTAATTGCTATAAAAAATTACTTAGAAAAAGGATTAAATGTTTAAAGACAAAAATCATATATACCTTAATATTCATAGTTCAGAACAAAAACGGCATACCGTGTGAAAAAACAGTATACCGATTCAGTGAAAAACGGCATACCGTGTGAAAAACGGCATACCGTGTGAAAAACGGTATACCGATTCAGGAAAAACGGCACATAAGCCAGAAGCAGCAGCACATACTCAATCTTCCATTTTTTGTAAAAGTGAGAAAAGCAAAACGGCATACCGCTGGAAAAACGGCATACCGTTTCAGCAAAAAATAGAACAAAGCATCGGAAGACCGAAGAATTGCGGAATACAAGCAAACTGAAGAAACGGCATACCGCTGAAACAACGGCATACCGTTTCAGGGAAAAACGGTATACCGAAATAAAAACGGCATACCGAATTAACCGTGAATTGCAGACTGAAGGAAAAATGGCACATCAAAGTGAAAAATGGCATACCGATCTACTAGCCGTTTACGACTGTTAGCATAGTCGTTAGACACATTTGATGAAGGTTTGGTGGCTATAAATACTACTCATTT
>JAMKQA010002088.1:0-20677 GCA_024699735.1 Posidonia australis | reverse complement strand
TGCCTCTATGCTTTTCTGTGTCAAAGGTTTGTATGAACTGCTCTAGTTGAGTGAAAGTTGCTTCGTATTCCACCATAGATATGTCCCCTTACTTCAAGTTCCGAAATTCCCTGTTTAATCTGTCTCTTTCATGCTCCAAGAAATACCTTTCATAGAATACTTCTTGAAAATCTTCCCAAGAAATCATTAGTAGGTCAAAGTCAGGAAACTTCATCCAGCGTGTGGCTCTCCACCACTGATTGGCATCACCCATGAACTGGAATGTAGCTAGTTGAACCTACCTCTCTGCTAGACACTCCATCCCTTCCAATATCTTTTCCACCTCTAATAGCCATGTCTCACATTCTTTTGGTTTGCTGCGGCCATAAAGGTTGGTTTGTTCAATCGACGGAATTGTTTGAGCCATGAGTCGTCCTTGGCTCCATCCTGGTTGTCACCTATGAGGATTGGATAAATCTCCACATCATCTCTCCTAATTCTTGTTGTTTGCCTCTTTAGGCACTACCCTCCTCATTATTAGACCCAGATGTGGAAGTCCTACCTTGGCCTCTTCCTCTACCAAGCAACATCTTTTGCCACTAGAAAAACATACAAAAAGTTAGGTGCTAACTCTTTACTTGTGTAGTTCTACGGAGTCACTAGACTAGGCACTACTGAGTTGATACACTTAATGAAACATAAGCTTTGATATCACTTTGTAATGCTTCCATTGCGCTACATACTAATACCAGTACTACCCATAAATCATTAATAAAATAAAGCTAAGAGAAAACTTAATCTAACTATCCAAAACCTGTGTGCAGCTAGTGACTCCTATCTTTGTGCATCAGAGTTGGATTGCTCTTCTATTCTACATCTAGAAACAAAAACATCGAATAGAATGTGTGTGTGACCTCACAATCACCCAATAAGTGCTTGAAAAAAAACAAAGACAAAACTACGCGAGTCAAGATTTCCAAAACTATTTCAAAAATATTTCAAGTTCGGGGTAACTCGTCCTTAATTTCCAAGAAACTCATTTCTTTTACAAACATGCCTTTTTCAATTCATAACTCTTTTCTTTTTAAAATCTCATGCACTTTTAAACCATTATGTGCATTTAAAATCTTTTCCAAAATTGTCTCGGAAAACCACACACAGTTCAAGTCTAAAACAAGTAGTGTCGCCTTGGCCATAGGTGACTTATCCACAAGAAATTACTGAAGCCTCCAGCTTCTCTCAACTACACTGCCACGATGAACCTCCCCATGCGGGGGTACGATCGTCTTAACTAATAGGCCTCATTTAACACATCATTTTCCTCAAGCACAAGGATGCATCCTTCCAATGCTGCATTGATGTCTAGATACCCAAGTGTCCAACCCTAGGCCAAACTGACATTGACACAAAGGGTTACCCGGTCACTGTCACTCAAGCGCTAACCTCGACAACCACACCTTCGAACTAGCAACCGATCTCACCAAGGTCTCATATTCCTATCGGTTACTACCCTACCACTACATGGATCCAGCAAAACCACAGACAAATCTTTTTAAAACATTTTCATTACAGAAACCATTCATGGAGATCAAAATCGCAATTTCAATTAATCAATTCATCATTCTAAAAATCTGTATTTCCCAAAATGTAGGACCTACCTATGGGGCTCATCCACGATACTAGAACACAAGGCTTACCCGCGAGCCTAGTTCATGTAGTAAAAACTCAAAGTACAAAACATGATGTAGAAAGTCGTCTAAGGTGGGACCCTTGGGCAGACCCACTTTTGGTACTGTAACGCCCCGATCTTGGGTAGGTTACCAAGATCACAGTATCATAAGCAAAATTACACTAATTACAACAATAATTAAATAACTGTAACTAAGGCTCACCTCTAGGAAACGATGAGTAGCTAGAAGCTCCTACTCCGACACCAGAACTCGATCGCACTCGACCTGCACCTGAAAACCAACCAAAGCACGCGTGAGTGACATCTAAGTCACCCAGTATGTGCCCCAAATAAACATACAATAAAATTCAGCAAAAGCACTAAAAATACAACTTTAATGTATAAAAACTTGATTTTTTTTTTTTGAAAACCCATTTTAGAACATCATTCTCTTTTTCCCTTGAAATCATAGGGAATCTGTTCCCAAGACCATGCTTTACTCAAAACTCACTTTTCTTTTTCAATTTAAAACATTTGGAATTTTGTTTCTCAAAACTTATATATCTTTTTCAAAACTAAACTTTAAAACCTTTCTTTTATTTCAAGGAATCCATATTCTCAATTTGGTTCAGCCTAAAACACAATGCCTCGCAAGACTCAAAACTAAAATCACAAACACTGGCTGGCAACTGGTTAAAACACAATTCTTATTTAATTCTAGGATTTTAGGACCATTCACAAGTCCAATCCCAGTAAACCATATTTCTTTCATTTTCACAAAACCACACATTTTTTATTCATTTCCACTTTCCTTTATTGATGTTACATTGATCAAGGGTAACCAGACACACAAGCAGTTGGTGAGAACATCATTTCCCCTACCTCTCTGCACTGTCGCGGTGAAGTTCCCCGTGCAGAAGGACACTGCCCCGGCCAACTGGCCTCAATTTCTTTTCATATATGCACGGGGATACGTCTTTATCTGATGTCCCATCGATGACCCGAACAACTAGGTTCAATTACCTAGGCTCAGCCTACACTGTTGGTGACTTGGACACTTAGGTTTCATATTCCTAGGCCCAGCCCACACCGTTTCAAGCTTAGTGATCCAAACATCCAAGTTCACATACCTAGGCTCGGTCTACACCGTCTCAAGCTCGATGACCCAAACACCCAAGTTCACATACCCAAGCTTGGCCTACATCGTCTGAAGCTTGGCAACCATGGTCGTATTTAACGATTGGTTTCATTGGAGTCTTATACTCCTATCACATTATCGACACCAACCCCTCGTGGTTCCACAACACATTAATAGTGTTTTATTTTCAAAACTCTTGAATTTTCCTTTTAAAACCATTTCCATTTCATTATTTTTGTTGCAGGAGTCCTTCCCATGCAACACATGATCCTCTTTTGGGGTCCCAACTCAATTCATGAAAACCATGTTTTAAAATCATAAATTGGGTTTCATGCCTAAAAACCACACATTTAATTACTTTTATTCATTCTTAGGGTTTCAAACCCAAAACCATTCCCAAATTTACTTATTTGGGTTCCATATTCCTCCATGACATTTACATGGGGAAAACACCATTAACACATGCTCATTGTCCCTTTAAAACCATTTATTTCCATCATTCATACCCATTTATTCATATGGGTCAGGGGATAAAAACAGCAGACCGAATTCAAATTCGGTATACCGAAAATCACTGATTCAGTACACCGAAACCTCCTGTTTTGGTCGATCGATGTTTTTTGGTCTATCGAAATTGAGCACCTCTACACAACCTGATAGGGATTCGATATGCCGAACCCAGTTTGGCATGCTGAATCTCCTATGTTCTGCACACGGGCCTTGCTAACAACCTTCCATTCGCTAGAAATAGGAGCCTCCGGTGGACCCCCCCAAACATGCATCATAAAATACAAATAAATCATGGGGTGTAGACCCTTGAATCTACTTCAAAACCCCTCAAACCATTCATCAATCCATTCACTATGAAATTCACACAAAAATCACAAAGGGGGAATCTCATATGAAACTACTATAGCATGCATCTCAAAAACTTGTATAAATCTACCAATTTTCATCCTAACTGCATGATATTTACAAATTCATGCTATTCATCACATTCTCATCCCTTCTACTATTTTTCTATGATTGTACATGCATTTATTCTAATTTTTCATGCATTTAGCATATCATGCCATAAGAAAAGAATAGAGGAGAAGGAGGAGTCGCGTACCTTTAGGTGGCACTCCAACGACCTCCCCGCACTCTGGTAACTCTAGTGATCCCTAGTGGCGGCGCACTTGGCGAAGCCTTCTCTGTCGACGAACCACGCGGACAAGGCACCCCATCCTCCGACTCACGCACACTCCTCCTCTCCTTCTCTCTCTCTTGGTTCCTCTTCTGCTCTCCTCCTCTCCTCCTCTCCTCTATATCTCCTCCTCCTCCCTGTGTCACGTCGACCACCCATCACGTCAAAAGGGACGGGGAGGCATAGGCCGTCGCCTGTGGTGGCACGAATCGGGAAAGAAGAAGAAGAGGACGGAGATAGGGCGAGCTCGTGAGAGAGGCAGAAAAAGAAAGAAAGGAAAAAAAGGAGAAAAGACAGGCATGCGAACCGAGGTGACGTTCATTGTCAAACTGGACTCCACATTGGTCCCAAATCACAAACAGGTGCATAGAAAGCCAACCAAATCCTCACAATCACAAGAAACAATAGATTATCCATTAATAAACCATTTATACAATATTACAATTAATTACATGGTTTACAATTAAAAATGGATAATCAGGCCTAAGTGTCACATCCTACCTCCTTAAAAGAATTTCGTCCTCGAAATTCAGCTCTAGTAAAACAAGTAGGGGTACTGTCTCTGGATGTCCACCTCACACTGCCAGGTAGCCTCCTCTGTACCATGGTGTTGCCATTGAACTAACACTAATAGAATCACTTTATTCTTGAGGACTTGCTCTTTTCTGTCTAGTATCTGAACTGCATTTTCCACCATAGACCGGTCCTCCTACAGCACCTTTGGCTGCACTGTAATCACTTGGGATGCATCAGTCAAACACTTCCTCAACATAGATACATGAAAGGTGTTGTGTACACCAGCCAACTCTAGAGGCAGATCTAGTCTGTATGCCACCTCACCAACTCTCTTAGTAATCTCGTATGGTCTGATGTATCTTGGACTCAATTTGCCTCTCTTTCCGAACCGCAGCACACTCTTAGTTGGTGACACCTTCAGAAAAACAAAGTCTCCTACCTCGAATTCTATAGGTCTATGCCTCTTATCTGCATAGCTCTTTTGCTGGCTCTTGGCAGACAACAACCTCTCCTTGATCAGATCCACCTTGCCCTCGTACTATTGTACGATCTTGGGCCCAACTAACTGTCTCTCACCCACCTCACTCCAGCAAGTGGGTGTCCTACAGGGTCTGCCATACAATGTTTCATATGGTGCCATACCAATACTAGCGTGGTAACTGTTATTATATGCAAACTCAATCAGAGGTAAGTGATCCTCCCAGCTACCACCAAAGTCCAAAGTGTAGGCCATCAACATTTCCTCTAGTGTCTGGATGGTCCTCTCTATCTGGCCATCCATCTGGGGGTGAAAGGCAGTGCTAAAATTTAGCATCGTTCCAAAAGCCTCCTGTAGAGCTCCCCAGAATCTCAATGTAAATCTCGTGTCTCTATCAGACACAATAGACACTGGGACACTATGCAATCTCACAATCTCAACCACATACAACTTTGCCAGTTTTGCCAAAGGAAGATTCACCCTCATTGGCAGGAAATGTGCCGATTTCGTAAGGCAATCCACTATCACCCACACTGTATCATTCTTTCTTTGGGTTCGTGGCAAACCCGTCACAAAATCCATCGACACATTTTCCCATTTCCACACTGGAACGTCCAAAGGATGCAATGTCCCTTCAGGCTTCTGGTGCTCTATTTTCACTATCTGGCAGGTTGCACACTTCGCCACATACTCAGCAATCTCCCTTTTCATCCTAGGCCACCTGAAATTTCTCTTGAAGTCTTTGTACATCTTGGTGCTTCCAGGATGGATAGTATATCTAGAGCAGTGAGCTTCATCTAGCAGATTGTTCATGATTTCCTCTATTTGAGGCACATATAATCTCAAATTGTACCTCAACCCACCATCTACCCCGACTGAAAAGTGAGGGGCATTACTAGCTTTCAACATCCTCCAGATGTCTGATACAAAAAAATCATATTGCTGAGCTGTGACAATCGCCTCGACCATCCTCGAGCGAACAGACAAATTGGCCAACACCACTCTAGCAGCTCCCTGAGATTGCCTTCGAGGCCTGCACTCCACTAGTCCCTCTAACAATTTCCATTCACAAATCATTAGGCTAGTAATGACATGAGTGCGTCTGCTCAGAGCATCAGCCACCACATTTGCTTTCCCTAGGTGGTACAACAAACTGCAATCATAATCCTTGATGTACTCCACCCAGCGCCTCTGTCTTAGGTTCAAATCCTTCTGAGTAAAGATGTACTTCAGACTCTTATGATCTGTGTACACCTCAAATTGTTTGCCATACAAGTAATGCCTCCAAATCTTCAAGGCGAACACAACAGCTGCCATCTCCAAATCATGGGTGGGATAATTCTTCTCATGATCTTTCAACTGGCGAGAAGCATAAGCCACCACCCTACCATGCTGCATCAGCACACACTCCAAACCAGTACCACAAGCATCACTGTAGACTGTGAAACCGCCACTCGCAGAGGGCAAAGTCAAAATTGGGGCTGACACTAGACGAGCCTTCAACTCATTGAAGCTCTCCTCGCACTGCCAATCCCAGGCAAAGTGCACTTCCTTTCTGGTCAACGGTGTAGCAATCTTGGAGAAATCCTGGATAAATTTCCTATAATATTCTGCCAAGTCGAGAAAACTTCTAATCTCCATTACTGTCTTTGGTCTAGCCCAACTGCTTATAGCCTTTACTTTGGTTGGATCAACCTTAATGCTTTCTCCTGAAATGATATGACCAAGGAAAAACACCTCCTCTAGCCAAAACTCACACTTGGAGAACTTAGCATAAAGATGATGCTGCCTCAATGTCTCTAGTACGATTCTCAAATGCCTCTAGTGGGTCTGAACATCCGGAGAATACACTAGAACATCATCCACAAAGATGACCACAAATAGTTCCAAATAGGGCCTGAACACCCTATTCATCACATCCATAAAAGAAGCTGGCGCATTCGTCAACCCGAATGGCATAGCTAGAAACTCAAAATGTCCATAACGGGTGCAAAAGGCTGTCTTTTACATGTCTAGCTCACTGATCCTTAACTGATGGTATCCAGATCTCAAATCTATTTTGGAAAAAAATAATGCTCCCTGTAAATAGTCTAACAAATCATTGATCCTGGGCAGTGGATACTTGTTCTTCACAGTAATCTACTTCAACATCCGGTAGTTTATAGAGAGCCAAAGTGAACCATCCTTTTTTCTTAACAAACAGAACCAGTGCTCCCCAAGGTGAAACACTAGGACGAATGAATCCCATATACATTAGTTCCTGCAACTGATTCCGGAGCTCCCTCAATTCAGCAGGTGCCATCCTGTATGGAGCCTTGGAAATAAGACCTCATCCCGATACTAAATCAATCACAAACTCCACTTCCCTGTATGTTGGCATTCTAGGCAATTCCTCTGGAAAAACATCAAGATATTCCCGTACCACTGGTAAGTCCTGAATCTCAATCACAGGCGAAGTAAAAACTACCACACAGGCCAAATAGCCTACACTGCCTCTTGCCAAATGATGATAGGCATTGATAGCAGAAATCACTTTTTTGGGCTCACCCGGTCTGGTGCCTTGTACTACACACTAGCCTTGGCCTGGACACTCTACCAGAACTCTTCTCTTGGCACAATCTATCATGGCCGAATGTTGTGCTAGCTAGTCCATTCTCAGGATAACATCATAATCCTGCATGTCTAGCTGAATATCAACTGGTCTTAGATACCTCCATGCTAGACTGTGTTCTCCCAATGGAGTGACTACGTCTAGGTCGAATGCCAATCTGGCTGGCCTAGTCCCGATCTCAGAAGAAAATGACTCGGAGATAAAAGAAAATGGACTCCCAGAGTCGAACAAGACTCGGGCCATCCGATCAACCACAAGAAAAGATCCTATCATCAACACACCATAACCATAATCATAATCATAATGAAAGATAGTGTTGATCATAGATAGGATCCATTATTACAAGATAGGATTTAACTCATACAACCGTACTAGTTCTCACCTTCTACCACATCTCCAGATGGACCAGCATCTTGGCCAACAATGGAGAACACTCTCCCCATGGTAGGCTGGTGAGGTGCATCTCCCACTAGCTTCGGCTAATTGGGACAGTTCTTCTGATAGTGCATGGACTACCCACAATTGTAGCATACTACACTGTCGAAGCTCCTCTGCCTGTGCCAACACTGCGCCGCTACATGCCCCTTCTTGCCATAGACGTGGCATGGTCCCATCTTTGAGCCATTGCTGGATCTCGCATGGCTGAAACCCAATACTCTCTTCCCTACCAGATGTAGGCCACTCCTTTTGCTTCTTCCCAGAGCTACCAGAACTCCCAAAACTTGGCGCTCCAGTCATTGACTGTTGAGAAATGGAGGGTCGAGAAATAGAAGGTCGAGAAATAGACTTCCTCTCCTTTTCCTTCTTAGGATACTCTTCCTGAAACAGCCTAAGATCATCCTCATAACGGCTTGCAAGCTCGACTGTATCCACTAAAGTCTAGCATCTGAAGCCAATAACTCTGGATCTCGACACAAGATCGAGTCCCTATGCAAATTTCTTGGCTCTATTCTTCTCGGAAACTACAGCTTGAGAGAATTGCTCTAGCCAAAGGAAGGATGACTCATACTCAACCATAGTTTAACTTCCCTTCTTTAGGTTTCAGAATTCTCTGTCTAGCTTATCCCTCTCGTGCTTAGAGAAAAACCTCTCATAGGATGCCTCTCGGAACTCCTCCCAAGAGATCATCAGTAGGTTCGCATTTGGGAATTTGGTACGGCACACGACCCTTCATCATTGATCGACAACACCCTTGAGTTGAAACACTGCGATTCGGACCCACTTCTCCGTTGGACACTCGATCCCCTCTAGGATCTTCTCCGCTTCTAGGAACCAAGTTTCACACTCCTCTGGTGTGCCGCACCCATCGAAGGTCGGCACGCCCAGTTGGCGGAACTGTTTAATCCATAGGTCTCCATTCGCCTCATCCTTACTACTGCTGTCGAAGGACTGGGCGAAACCCTGCACCATCTCGTCGAACTCCCGCCTCATACCCCTCCATGCATTGCCCTCTCCTGTCTCGGAGTTGGGCATTGGGGCCTTACCACGGCTGCGGCCTCAATGAGACATCTTCCTGCCAACACAACAAAACACAACAACCAAAATTCATGTGTACGACTCTCTATTGTGTTGTCCTAGGGAGCCACTAGACCGGACATCACCAAGCCGGTGCACTAGGTGTAACCTTAGCTCTATACTACTTTGTAACGCCTCGATCCTGGACACGTTACCAAGATCACAGTATCATAAGCAAAATTACACTAATTACAGTAATTAATAAATAACTGTAACTAAGGCTCACCTCCAGGAAGCGATGAGCAACTAGAAGCTCCTACGCCGGCACTGGAACTCGACTGCACCTGAAAACCAATCAAAGCACGCATGAGTAACATCTAAGTCACCCAGTACACGCTCCAAACACACATACAATAAAATCCGACAAAAGCACTTAAAAAACAACTTTAATGTATAAAAACTTGATTTTTCTTTTGAAAACCCATTTTAGAACATCATTCTATTTTTCCCTTGAAATCACATGGAAATCTGTTTCCAAGACTATGCTTTACTCAAAACTCACTTTTCCTTTTCAATTTAAAACATTTGGAATTTTGTTTCCAAAACCATGCACTTTCGTAAAACTCATCTTTCTTTTCAATGCTTGGGATTTCTTCCCAAAATCAAAACCATTTTCAAAACTTATATCTCTTTTTCAAAACTTATCTTTAAAACCTTTCTTTTATTTCGAGGAATCCGTTTTCTCGACCAGGTCCAACCTAAAACACAATGTCTCGCAGGACTCAAAACCAAAATCACAAACACTGGTTGGTAACTGGTTAAAACACAATTCTTATTTAATTCTAGGATTTTAGGACCATTCACAAAACCAATCCTAGCCAAATCACATTTTTTTTATTTTCACAAAACAACACACTTTTCATATTCATTTCCAATTTCCTTTATTGATGTTACCATAATCAGGAGTAACCAGACACACAAGCAGTAGGTGAGAACACCATTTCCCCTACCTCTCTGCACTACCGCGGTGAAGTTCCCCATGCGGGAGAACACTGGCTCGACCAATCGGTCTCAATTTCTTTTCATTATGCATGGGGATACGTCTTTATCTGGCATCCCATCGGTGACGCGAATAACTAGGTTCAATTACCTAGGCTCAACCTACACCGTCGGTGACTTGGACACCTAGGTCTCATATTCCTAGGCCCAGCCTACACTGTCTCAAGCTTAGTGATCCAAACACCCAAGTTCACATACCTAGGCTCGACCTACACCGTCTCAAGCTCGGTGACCCAAACACCCAAGTTCACATACCCAGGCTCGGCCTACACCGTCTGAAGCTCGGCAACCACAGTCGTATCTGACAATTGGTTTCATTAAAGTCTCATACTCTTACCACATTATTGACACCAACCCCTTGTGGTTGCACAACACATTATTAGTGCTTTATTTTCAAAACTCTTGAATTTTCCTTTTAAAACCATTTCCATTTCATTATTTTTGTTGCAGGAGTCCTTCCCATGCAACACATGACCCTCTTTTGGAGTCCCAACTCAATTCATGAAAACCATGCTCATTGTCCCAACTCATCTTCGTCCCAACTCAAATTTACTTAATTGGGTTCCATATTCCTCCATGACATTTACATGGAGAAAACACCATTAACATGTGCACATTGTCCCTTTAAAACCATTTATTTCCAGCATTTATACCCATTTATTCATATGGGCTAAGGGATAAAAACGACAGATCAAATTCAAATTCGATATACCGAAAATCACTGATTTAGTATACGAGAAACCTCCTGTTTTGGTCGATCGATGGTTTTCGGTCTACCGAAATCGGGCACCTCTACACAACCTGACAGGGATTCGGTATGCCCCAGTTCGGCATGCTGAATCTCTTGTGTTCTGCACACGGGCCTTGCCAACAACCTTCCATTCACCAGAAATAGGAGCCTCTGGTGGACCCCCCAAACATGTATCATAAAATACAAATACATCATGGGGTGTAGACCCTTTAGTCTATTTCAAAACCTCTCAAACCATTCAACAATCCATTCACTATGCAATTCACACGAAAATCACAAACAGGGAATCTCGTATGAAACTACTGTAGCATGCATCTCAAAAACTTGTTTAAATCCACCAATTTTCATCCTAACCACATGATATCTACATATTCATGCTATTCATCACATTCTCATTCCTTCTACTATTTTCCATGATTTACATGCATTTATTCTCATTTTTCATGCATTTAGCATATCATGCCATAAGAAAAGAATAGAGGAGAAGGAGGAGTCGCGTACCTTTAGGTGGCACTCCAACGACCTCCCTACACTTCGACAACCCCGATGACCCCCAGTGGTGGCACACCCGACGAAGCCTTCTCTGTCGGCAAACCACGCGGACAAGGCACCCCCTCCTCCGACTCATGCACACTCCTCCTCTCCTTCTCTCTCTCTTGGTTCCTCTTCTGCTTGCCTCCGCTCCTCTATATCTCCTCCTCCTCCCCGCGTTGCGTCGACTGCCCATCACATTGGAAGGGACGAAGAGGCATGGGCTGTCGCTTGTGGTGGCATGGGTCGGGAAAGAAGAAGAAGAGGACGAAGATGGGGAGAGCTCGTGAGAGAGGGAGAAAAAGAAAGAAAGAAAAGAAAGGTGGAAAGACAGGCACGTGAACCGAGGCGACGTGCATCTTCATATCGGACTCCACTTTAGTCCCAAATCACAAACAGGTGCACAGAAAGCCAACTAAATCCTCACAATCACTAGAAACAATAGATTATCTATTAATAAACCATTACACAATATTACAATTAATTACATGGTTTACAATTAAAAATGGATAATCAAGCCTAGGTGTCATAGGTTCCCTACAAATCTTGCAAAAATACTTGAATTGAAGCATTCTATGTTTACTACAGTAGATATCCCATTTTCACATTTCCTAGAGTTCACTTAGGATAGGAACCCTTGAGGCACCTCAGATCACGTGATTCATATCTTTAACCTTCTTTCATATTTTCACTTGGAATTTCTGTGTTTTATCTGGATTTTTAATGCATCTCTGTGGATTAAGATAAAAGATAGCGGGTAAACATTAAAAAACCAAGATATTGCCTGTCTCACAGGCGATAAGAGTGGCGACTAGTTTTTCAAGAGCTACTAAAATAAGCGACAGGTATCCTAGACTACTCTCTCTAAATAATTTGTCATCTTGGGCCTCAATATCATATATGGGATATTTATAAATGTTATCATGATTTTTCCTATAATTATTATAATTTTTATAATTTTCCAGCATTTAAATAATATATGCTTATCACATAAATCATTATAAATGCTAAATAATTCTAGAAATTATTGAAATATGGATGACTTGATAATTAAGATCACTTATCTTTATTTTTACCAAAAATAAGATTTTGCGATAAGTTATCACATTTTAATGTTATAACTTATATTTAATTCATGATAATGTTAAAAAATAAAGATAAAATCCAAAAATCAAGATAATTACAAATCTAAACTAAATTAGATTTATCCTTGATTGTAATTGATATTTTCTTGTAATTAATGAAGATTTGATTTTCAAATTCAATTTACTTAACATTTTAAGTTTGATTTGGATTTGGAAATATATTTTAAATATCTCTTAATTACGAGAATGATTTTTATGTGTTGATTGTGTTCACGCTGCTAATGGATTCGTAATTTGATACTTTGTGATCTTAATTTTACAAATAATTTCTTTTTAGTCGCTCAGTGTCACATGCACAGGCGACTAGCTTACGTAGCATATTTTAGGCCAGTTAGTTGCTGATTCACCGCGTGCGTGGAATCTAAGGTCAATCATCTCGTCGCCTGTATGAGCGGTGATAGAGACTGAATAATTCTATCGCATGTTGAATAGGCGATGAGATCTAAAAAGAGATTTTTTTTCCATAATTTCTATTTTAATTCTGACCCTTGATCTCCCACTCGTCATTAACGAAATCTGGAGCCCCTAAACACTATAAATAGACTCCTAGGTCAAGAGTTTAAGGGGAGGCACATTAAAAACTTAAGGATCCATCTTCATGCCCTAGAGAGGAGAGAAATCTGAGAGAGAAAGAGAGCTTTTCAACCCCTCTTCCATGTTCAAGACCCTAGAAGCTCAGATCCACTAGAGATCTAGCATCTTTCAAAGCCACAGCGCGTCTTCAGAGCTCCGTCTGATCGGCCTCCACCTCCTTCATCCACTCCAAAGTGCACGAGAGTGAAAGAGAGTATTTTTCTTATTGCATTTTCATTAATGTAAATCCATTGCATGACATAATATAGCCCATGGCATATGCATGCCGGAACAACCCTTGATTAGTATTAGACTCGCTGTTTATGTTATTTGTTGTTTCTTTTGATTTCATTTACTGCACTTAAAACTAATCTAGATTTGTTTTTTTTTTTTTTTGTTTTGAAGCGAATAATACTACATAAGCACGAGGACGCCGTTGGACAACATCCTGCTATCGACCCAGTGAACTAAGAACTCGCACAACCACAACTCTTGCAATCTCCCCAAGGTACCTTATCAATCGGTAAAAGCGAATCGACAAGTGGCGATTGTGAAGAGTTATCAAAGTGAGTGGACATCGTGACAACTTTACATCAACCCCCAAAAATCCATCTAACACTACCATTTGGGACAAGTTTCAATAAAATCCAACTTAGGAATCTCGAGATATAAAATTTTTAAGCCAAAGATGTCACTATGGTCTACTGTAGCATAAACCTCAAAAAATCCATCAAAATTCATCATTAATTCACTTAAAAAAATCAAACATTCATTCTAGGCATTATGAAATAATTTAACTTATATAATTATCATGAATTAGAATCAAAATAGGGAAGAATTTCAGAGGAGGGACACATATAGTAATTGGGTTTCGGTGAGTCCCTTTTCCTTTGGTGAGCTCTCTCGCTTCTTTGGTCACTAAGACCTTGCTTTCCCCTTCGGATCCATTTAAATTCCTCAAATTCAATCTTATCCATTTATCATTGATAAAAAGAAAGAGAAAAGTAGAGATGGAGTGTATACCCAATGTGGTCGGTGACCCATTACTGTTTCCGATGATCTCTCTCTCTCCTTTGCTAGCCTTTCTCTCTCACTCTCCCTCTCTTTCGTGCTCACTTCTTCTTTGGCTTCTCACCCTAGCTTGATGCTTCTCGTCCTTCTTTCCTCCTCTATATATACATCTCCAATTCCATCGTTTTACTGCAGACAAAGCCACTAGTAGCCGTAGCTTCAGGGCATGGCGAGAGAGGTGGAGCGGTACTGCTGATAGGGTAAGGAAGCACAGTGGAAGGCCGCAAGGTCGGCGTAGGGCATGGAGAGAGGCAATGCTTGACAAGTTATGGTCGTTACTGTGGCAATGGTGGTGCATGGAAAATTTGTTTTCCATTGTGCTGTTTTGTCCCCTAGTCCCACATGTATATATGGTCACAAAAATACCAGAATATCATACCATACAGGGAACCAAAGAGATGCAATCAACACAAAGAGAGAAAAGAACACAATTCAATCATAAACAACCATATCCAATCCCATACATAGACCTTGGTACATGATTTACATCACTTTGAATTTCTAGATTGCAGAAACGTAAGGCCAATTCGCAAGACTAACCAGTGGCTTCAACATGCAGGACTAGTCTGCAGGTGACCCATACAGGTGTCCAGATATTGCAATATCACTCTTGAGTCACTACAAAGATAACAAAGAGTATTGCAAAATGGATCTCTATGGTTACATTTTTTTGAGATATCACATGCAAAATGGTGACTAGTTAGTTTGCTTTTTGTTCATGTATGAAAAGGGCTTGTCATGTATTTGAGGATACATTGTGGTTGAACATTGTTGTTACTTATGATATGTAAATAATAAGATAGGCTAGTAAGTTATGCTTGTCGTCATTTGAAAATTTTGAATGTCACATTGTAGTTGCTATCTCCCACTAACTGGTATATGGGCAGGGCCACAATTTTGTTTGGTGGACTGACTCTCTCATTCCAAGGGAGGACAATGACATCCAATTCATATTCGCTTCAGGGGAACAAAAATTGTGCACTTGACAACATTGTCTTCATTGACATCCTCTAGATCAAATAGGAGTTTGCTGAACAAGAGCCATTCGAGCAATTTAAGTGGTTTTGTTCAATAATAAAATGGTTTGGCTGAGTTTGGATTTTCCAAGCCATTCAATATGGTTTCTTTTATGGTTTTATTGTAAACTGAATCAAATTGTGTTGTTTCTAAATGACCTTTTAGTCTTTAAGTTGGGTAACTTTAAATGGTGTATGCAACCTTTTATGTGAGAATGCTACATATCTAATGCTATACTGGGTCAATTTTATGCCTTGAAACTTTGCAATATCATTTAGAGAATGAGGTTTTAAAACTTGTCCTACACACTGGTAATTGTTCAATGGTCCTTAATTATAAACTAAGAACTTTACATGGCATCCATCCACTTTATCTATTGTAACCACTAACCAGCACAAGAGTTTGTAAAGTAATACATTAAAAGTACGTAAAACACCACCTATTGATCAAAGATGAATTACACTTGTTTCAATAACTAGCAAAAAGAATGATAGAGAACTAATCACCAAAATAAATACAGATAAAATATTATAAATACATATATATAGATGATGTGAATGACTCTTCGATTATAAATCATTTGTATTCATTGTAACTCTTGTCTCTACATATTATTGTAACATTAGACTCAACACATTCTTGAGTCTTTTCCCCTATACCTAAATAAATTGATTGAGATGAATTGTAGAGAACGCAACAAGAAGTGAATTATTGTCTTTGTTTGAAATTATTCTCTAGTTTCTTCCATTCTTTTTGCATATTTGAGATTGTGTTGCTATTTTCTCTTAGTTTTATAACATAAAACAACTTCTTAGGGTTGGTTTGATAGAAAACGATAAACTAAGAATATGCATAGATCTTTGGAAAGTTAAATAATATGCCTCGAACGAACTTGTCTACCTTCAAATGGCAGTATATTATCAATGATTCTTGAGGCAGCGAGAGCTTTTGAAGCCCACTATATGTCATATGCCCATGATCAATATTAGCTTATCCAACATTTTGAGGAGGTCAAAAAACCTTCCAAGGTGTTTTGAAATCGCATTTGAATTTTTACAATTGTCATGCCTCTACCAACGATGGTCTATGCTATGCATTTTGTTTGGTTTATTTTTGACATTTCATCATAAGTACCACACTATCAAGTTATTTTCAGCAAAACCTATGTGGTACTTTTATCCTCCTTCAAGCAAAACTAGCAAAAAAATTCCAAAAATTTTAATCGATTCCCACAAAAAGTTATGTAGTTCCACCCACTTTTCATAAATCTTCGTAAAATTTTCATCCAAAATCTACTTAGTCAATGCCCTTTCAATTTTATTTATTTCTATTTATTTTAGCAATGTTCATAACTCAAGGCAATGCCACTTAACCATACCCAAATCCCTCTATTTTGACTTTAGTTGATGTATATTTCAACAAGTCCATACAAAACATTCATTTCTTAGCTCAAAATCACTAATTTTCACAAAGTCAACACAAATTCCCAAATAACATGGCTTAAGTCTTCATTCAATCTACTTGTTAGAATTTCATTGAAATTAACTTTTGATTTACATAAATATCTAAAATCCTTGAGAAATCGATTGTATGGTTTTGTGATTTGTGATCTTTGTTTGCGCTTTCAGACTGTGTATCTGAATGACGCATGTTCTTAACAAGGGTAACCAACGCATTTTCTAGGCGTGCATTACCAATGCATTTCCTTGGTGCAATTTACTTGTGTGTTTTGAGAATCCAAAGTGTTGCAGGTTGTGAATTGTGGTTTAGGGATTAGTTATCCCACTTGGTTTTGAGTTGGTGGTTATAATTTATTTAAGGATGAATTGAGTAGAGATCTTTATTGTGGTTTGCGGTTGATGATTTTAGCCTCATTGGATTTTAATGTTAATTAGAAGAGTTATCTTGGAGGCATTTCATAGTGTTAATTAGTTCTATGCACACGTGGATTGTATGATATTGTGCAAGTGGTGCATGTTGGCACCTTGTGTTAAAGGTGGAGGGTTTGTACAAACACTTACCTTGCACTATAAGATTATTGTGTTGTATCGTTGTTTCCCAATGAGTGTGATGTTTGTACAGTGTGCCGACACCTATCCTCTCGTGACTTTAATTTGTGGCTATAAAAAGGAGAGGAGGGATGCAATGCTCACACACACACATACCGTCACATGGGGGGGGAGTTAGCTGTAGGCTTGAGAGAGAGAGAGAGAGAGAGAGAGAGAGAGAGAGAGAGAAGAGGTCCAAGAGCTGAGGACAAAGAGTTGAGGAGGAGTTTTGAGACAAGGCTTCTAGAGGAGAGCTTCTTGCTAGTGTTGCATGGTGCTCTGGTGCTTGAGGATGCTTCGGTCAGAGGTGAATTCACCGACAACCTCCTTCGTGGTGTTGAGTTCATTGGAGGTGAGTTGAGCTCACTAAGATTTGATGGCTCCTCTTTTCCTTCTCTGTGTGGGTGTTGATTGATTTGTGTTTACTTTGTGTTTTTGATTGTTGTGTGGACTCGAGGTGGTTCGACCATGCTCATTTGGAGGTGGGAGCAGTAGAATTCAAAGCTTCGACGAAGAGACTGTCAGCAGTTGGAGATGGGTGTTCTACATTTTGTGGCTTGTAATGTTTAGACTCAAGGTACATGCTTCACAAAGCTTCTTTAAAGCAATTAAAGTTGTGGAAGTGTTGTTGCATGATAGATCTTGCTGTGGGAGTGATTTATAGCATTTTTAGTTGAATTTACATGCTTAAATTATGATTCTACAGAGATTATGATTATGGTTTTATTGTTTATAGAGCTTATGTGTGTGGATTGTTTTAATGATGTCTTGAGATTTTAATATTGAATTTTAGTGATTTAGGAGGCATTGGAAAAATAATTTTGAAATCTTTAAAATGATACATAGCATATATTTTTACTATATTGATGTGGACTTTAAATTATGGATTTTCAGTAGATTTTATGGGTTGTGGGTGTTTATTTGAAGCATAAGTTGATTATGGCATGTGTTGCTTTTTACCGTGTTTTAAGGCTGATAAATGGAATTAAAGTTGTATTATTGTTGTCGCTTGTTGAATCTAACTTTGTGTATGATTTACAGTAATAATTGATGATTTTCCTTACTTTAATTGAGACGTGTAGTTGTGGTTCACTTGAAGTGTTTTTGTTCACTGTAAGAGTGCTGCCTTTTGTTGTTGATATCTTGAACTGTAGATATCGGATTCTTAAGATTTCAATTGTGTTTGATAGATAATTTTTTAATCTTTATTTGGCATATTATATGCACTTTTTTGGATTTTGTGTTGACTTGTGTGGGTGAAGATGCATCTTGATTTTGTTGATTGCTAGGCACTAGTTGGCTACGTTGGTGACTAGTGTGGTTTGGTTACACGAGTCACCAGTGAGGTTCAGCCATGCGGTTTTGCTCGTTAGGAGTTGTGGTTCATAGCCTCATGGTGTTTTTGAGCTGATATTTGAAAAAAAATTCAAATAATTTTTCCAAAAAGAATTTGGAAAGAAATACAAGAATTTTGCAAAGAGTTTTTAGAAAAAAAGATTTCCGTGGTTTTGGTGGGGTGAAGAGGGAAGAAGTATCATGGCTACTTGTTTAGGGATGATAGATACCTTTGGATGGTCATGAGCTAGATGTCTAGGATGAGGTATAAGAGGACTTTTGTGGTTTTGAGGGACTAAGAAGCTGAAGCTTTTGACCTTCCGTCTGGAAACGAGTAATACCTATGAATGGCTGTGAGCTATTTGCCTAGACTGAGTGTAGACACCCCAAATTTCCAATTTTGCAGGATGAGGATGTGGTGACTGAGCTCGAACCCTGGTTGAGCCCATTTGGGGCCATAAACCCTCATTAGGCCATTTAATTTATGGAGACCCAATTGGGCCCGTGAAGGCCCACTTAGGCCCATTAAGCCCAAATTGAACCCCAAAAGCCCACTTAGGCCCATGAAGCCCGTTCAGGCCCACTGAGCTCGACTGAGTCCGCCTTGGACCCAAGATTCAAAATTGCTCAACCTACATTCCCTAAATCAAGCCCATTCAACCCATTTCATCAAATTCAAGCAATATCACATTTTTTCACTATTGACCAAAGTTCATACCAAATTATTTAAATGTTTTCAACCATTTCCATTTTCTCTACTGAACCCTTTCTTCAGCGCCATCTGAGCTCAGCCAGCCATGAAATTGGCTTCCAATCCAGCAACCAGGCTGGAGCCAGTGCCACTGGATCAACCACCGACAGCCAGGATCGCCGTTCATCTTTGCCGGCGAACAAGGGAGCAAAATGGAGACCATGGGAGACAGCCGTTGGCTGTCTGGTGAGCTGGCGTAACCGTGGTCTGGTGAGCTGGCTTTTCTGTTACGAGGCGCATGCAAATTCGAGAAGGATCGAGAAGCATCTGATGGGTTCACCTATATAAAGAGGAGAAGGCCAGCAATTCAGAGGTTGGAGAATTCTTGCTCCGAGGTTAGACAATTCAGAGGAATTCCAGACCATTTGAGAGAGAGCCAGAGAGCCAGAGCAATCGCGGAGGAGGCAGACAGCTGCTTCCAGAGCTTCGACGAGGTGCAGAGGTCCTCCAAGCCAGGTACGCCGTTCTGGACCCTTCTAGTTCTTAATTCGTGTATTCCTAGGTCTTTCTCTCTCTCCCTGAGGCAATTCCGAGCAAACCAGAGGCTTCCTCTGGTCGGAATTGCCTCCCGTGCCCTGCCGTCGCCGTTTTCCGGTGACAGAGGTGGGGGGGGGCAATCCAGGAAGTTTCTTGGATCCCCGAGCCCTCTCTCCTCCTCCTCTGGCCTCCCTCGAGCTCTCCGTGCCCCGCCGCGCTACTCCGCTGCCTCTAGACGTCCACACGTCGTCGTCGGAGTTCTGCACTGATCCCGCCGTCGCCAGAGAAGACGACGGGATCGGAGGAGCGCTTCACGCCGCAGCCCTCCCTGCTCCGCTCCGACGTTCTAGACGCCTTCCTCAGCCTCTCGCGAGCACCCCAAAGCCCTTTGGATCGCGCCGCGAGCCCCCGAGCACCGCAGCAACCAGGCTCGCCGGAGAAGACCACGGCGATGACCGTCAGGCCTGCACCTCTCTCCATCAGCCCTCGCGCCGCTCCGGAGCAGCCCCTATGCCTCCATCAGCCCTCCAAAAGCTCCAGATCGCCGTGCCGCAGCTCCGAGCACCGCCAGTCGCCGCAGGTCCTCCGTCGGAGCAGCCCGACGGCGTCCGAGGTGGGAGGAGAGTTCCCACCGTTGGTTTGGGGATCCGATCCTCTCGCCTTGCCCCCTTCTTACTTCCTGTGGGGTCTGATCTCAGGAGCCTCCCCCTTTTCTTCCTCTGATGGTCGCCGGCGGCGAGCTCTATCGCTGGCGGCCGTCGCCCCTTTTTTAACTTTTAAAAACATTTAAACTTTTAATTTGAATAAAATCTGGAGTTTATGTTTTTCTTGCAAATAGGTCCTTCTGGAATTACTTTCTGGTCCTTTTATTGCATATAGGTCCTGCA
>JAMKQA010002087.1:0-20685 GCA_024699735.1 Posidonia australis | reverse complement strand
TTTTTTGGTAGATTCAGCTTGAGAAATGTCATTTTGCCCAAAATTATTGAAGTTCTCCTGCCGTAGATAATCATCTGCCAGTATTCGAGCAAGAGAAATAGCAATATCACCTTCATGTGGTACAGCATGAAATGGAGAACATCTTGCGGAAACATGTTCTGGATGAGCATCAGACCCAATAGATTTGTAATAAGAGGAAATTCTTTGTAGGACAGCGACATCCAAACAGAGCATGTTAGCAGATAAATAAAATTAAGAAAAAGAATTTTTACCAACATGAAGATAAATATTCAACAAGATATAGCTAAATTGTGATGTTTGGAAATTATAGAAAACTGATGTTCTCAGTGAAGAAAAATTACCAAATAGCTGACCAGTTGTTACAGCATGATCATTATAAATGTCAAGGTGCACCAATTTTAGAAGACAAGAAAAAGCATTGTTCTCTTATTCATGTGTCATGACATTAAAAGGCTTAACATCATAGCATCCACATGTTAAATTCCCAATGGTAAGACAATTGGTGACACTAGAGGGCTTCTTACAAGAGACTCTCATGACAAAATAGCATGCAGCACATGATATATGAAATGTTTGTATTATTCATTAATGCACAAATAGGAAGTTAAACTGCCATTAGCACATAGCAAAGTGGAGAGAGAAATAATCCTACAGAGGAAATAAGGAATCTCTCTTTCTGACTACATGGTCCAAGAAGTCTTTGAACATCGGATTGAATGTTAGTCTGCGCGAGAGTAGAGCCTCCAGTTGTTCCTTGAGAAAATTCTGTTGATACCATTTCTTGAATCCTTAAACCAAGGACATGATTAAAAGCTGCTAATGGACGTCCACGATGCAGGTGACGCTCAATTCCAAATATCTTTTCCTGGACAAAATGTTGAATCAATGAAGTTACGAGGTAAACCACAAACTTACCCAAAAAAATATATAGTAAGGCATTTTTATATGATTAACAAGCTTTTCACAGCTACAGGTTCAGTTCACACAATTACCAAATCATAAATAGCCAGTTCTGTGTTTAATAATACTTTTAGCATTGACTTGTAGCATGGTAGTGGCACCAAGAACATAACATCATTTTTATAAACAAATACAAGAAATGCTGAAATGGTATATATAAATTTGTTGCATACATGCTGGACATAATTCATACAAAAAGAAATAAGGATGACTATCACAAACTTCTTTCACTTAATGGCCAAAACTGGAAAAGGAGCAGCAGGTTGAAGCATCTGAAATCAAAGGGGGGTTCTGACAATGAGAAATAGCTCTTTAAGAAATCTCATTACATATAACGAACATAAAATATTCTGTAATAGCTTATGTAAGTATCGGCATGAAAAAGACTTAAGATGAAGAGGGTGATGAATGTCAACTAGAAATTATAGCTGTCCAGGGAATAGACTGAAGGGTGAGGTACAAAAATTTAGGGTAAATGATGATCCCAGAAGAGCTATGAAAAGAAAAGATCACAAGGTGCGAACTTTATTGTTGTGCTGTCTGATGACTCTTGACTTGCTGAATGGAGGCATGGAGCAGTACTGCAAACAAATTTGAGGAGTGATATCTCCACTGTATCTATCAAATGGCATTGACAATGAAGATGAGATATCTGAAATTGAACTTCTAGAGGACGATGTGAAAAAAATGAGTCAAACACAGGCTGAATATGTTATCACATCTGAACAATAAACTGAAATGAGAAGTCAAATATATGCCAAATCTGATATGCCATCTGAACAACAAAGTGCTAGATTGAAAATGATTGTGTTGGAAGAAAATGTGCATTGACAAGTAGCTTTTTAATCATTTACTTGGTCAATAAAAGTGCTCATTTAGCTAAGAGACATCATAGGAATAAAAGGCTAACTGTACCTCTCGTGAAGAATATAATTCTTCTATACTTCTCTGTACAGCAGCTTCCCATGAAATGGCACTGAATCCAGTATTTTCATTGGCATTACAAACAAATCCAAGATCACCAGGTAATGGCTGCCACCCTAGAGGACCCTGTACGAGCCATAAAGGCAGAGACTGTCCATTATCAGAAAAAACATCTATCATGGTGCTCAAAAAGAGGAAAACCCCCAAATTAACAAAAAGAGACCATGAAAACTTGAAGCTCTGTCCTTTTATAAGTTTTCCCTATATTTTTCTTCTTTTATTTTTCAAGAAACACCAAAATATGGTGTCCACCATTTAAACATGTTGGAATTCTTGTCAGTCCTTCAGGGCAATGTTTTACCTTTGTTTTGCACTCTACTCAAAGTGGCTTCTAAAAGTTTTATATGCTTCCTTCGATTAAAAACAAGTAACCAGTAAAATTTTTAATATGCATCCACCTATTTAAGATGAAGACCAACTTTAATATTATCAGTGATCAAAAATTTTTAATATGCAACCTTCTATTTCTGTTAATGAACAATAATATATCATGCTAAACTGATTTTTCGCTAATTAGCACGAATAATTTG
Organism: Posidonia australis; assembly: GCA_024699735.1. Classification (NCBI taxonomy): domain Eukaryota; kingdom Viridiplantae; phylum Streptophyta; class Magnoliopsida; order Alismatales; family Posidoniaceae; genus Posidonia; species Posidonia australis. Next base: position 18,190 of record JAMKQA010002087.1, on the reverse strand, counting down.
TACTACCATCAAATTAGAAGGTAACATGACAGTCCACTTTGAAAAATAAACCTTAAAAGATTTAGTCTTCTTCTTCTTAAAAAATGGATTTAGTAAAAATGTAGGAATGTTGATCAAGAGGGTACGCGTTTGAAGAAAATAATCACTTGTAGGGTTTGTTTATATAATTAAGGAGTATCTCTATCTTTAATTCCTAACAATACATCAATTTTTAACATAATATGGAATGTGTACCGTATGGAATGACATGCGACACAACACGACAATCTATGTTCTAGGCATAGATGACTTGGATTTATGCATGTTAAGTTCTTGTTAGAAGAAAGAAAACTAGTGTATTGCATTGATCAAGGACTGATTACATATATATAGTGATTAGGGTATCCATATGACATAAACGGATATCCATATACCCATATATAGCTAACTAGTAATTCTAACACTCTCCATCAAGCTGGAGCATACAAATTTATCATGCCAAGCTTGTTATAGACAACCTTGAACTGACCAACAGATACAGCTTTATTAAATACATTTGTAAGCTGAGTGGAAGAAATAGTAAAGGAAGTAATAATCAATCCATCTATAACAATATTCCTAATAAAGTAACAATCCACTTCAATATGTTTTGTCCTTTCATATAACACGGAATTGTTAACGATATAGATAGTTGCCTGATTATCACATAGCATAGGCATAACTCCCTTAGAAGGAAAACCAATCCACATTATCTCACAAGCCGTATGTATCATAGCTCTATATTCTGCCTCAACACTTGATCGAGAAACAACATTTTGCTTTTTGCTTCTCCAAATAATCAAGTTACCTCCCATAAACGTGCAGTATCCAAAAATAGACTTCTTGTCTCTCTGATCTCCTGCATATCTAGAGTCAAAATAGCCAGTAACATCAAGATGACCATGGTAACTGTAGTGTAGACTTCTACAAGGAAAACTCTTCAGATAGGACAAAATTTGTATAGACGGCTTCTAGTGTACTTCCCTTGATTGATACATGAACTAACTGACCAAAGCTAACTGCAAAGATAATATTTCGACGAGTAATAGTAAGATAAATTAACTTTCCAGTCAAGAGGCTATATCGTTTTGCATCCTCAAGAATCTCAGAAGCAGTATTCCACAAATCTAGACCAAGATCAACAAGAGAACTAGAAGGTTTGCAGCCAAGTATGCCTGCCTCCTCCAGTAAATCAAGCACATATTTCCTTTGTGATAAAACTACTTTATCTTCAGCATAAGCAATCTCAATCCCCAAGAAGTATCTTAGCTTGTCCAAATCTTTTGTTACAAAATATTTCTAAAGGAATTCTCAACTCTCATCAATACCTACCAGTCACTACCAGTAACTAAGAAATCATCCACATAAACTGCTAGAATAACACGATCAATGGATCTCTGTCTGATAAATACAAAATGATCAGAGTTGCACCTTTAAAAACCGAACTACATTGCGACCTTACTAAACTTGTTAAGCCACGCACATGGACTTTGCTTGAGGTCATAAATCACTTTCTTTAACATGCACATGTGTGTCTCTACCTAAGCAACATATCCTAAAGTTTGCTCCATGTATACTTCCTCAAGAAGATCATCATAAAGAAACGCATTTTTGACATACAATTGATACATAGGTCAGTTCTGATTAATTGCAACAGAGAATAAAATTCTGATAGAGTTGAGATGTACAACTGATGAAAAAGTATCAAAATAATCAATTCCATAGATCTGAGTGAAACCGTACGCAACCAACCGAGCATTATACCTAGCAATGGATCCATTGGTATACTTTACAGTAAATACCTAACGACAACTTACAATCTCAACATCAACTGGTGGAGTAACAAGATCCACGTTCCACAAGATCTAAGGACTGACACCTCATCTATAGTAACCTGTCATTCAAGAATCTGTGACGCTTCCTGATAAGTTCTGGGTATAGAAATAGATGACAGAGACAAAGCTAAAATCCGATACATACGATGTAGATGATCATAGGTAACAAAAAGAGAGAGGGAATATGCAATAAAATGAGTACCTTTCCGGAAGACAATAGGAACATCAAGCTCAGAAAGTGTAGTAGAAGGGGTTGGACCTGCTTCCAAGGAAGTCGGATGATTGGTTCCCTGAGATATTGGTTGTACATGTTATCGTGATTACTTAGTATAGACCTGAAAAGGTTGAGCGGTAGTAGTCTCTATCCCACTTATTGGAACCTGTTTTGTGACAGGAACAACAATAGGAAGAGGAATCAAAGAGTCACTTGTAGAAGAAGAAAAAGGAGTAGTCTCAAAGAAAATGACATCTGCAGAGACATAATATTTTCTATGCACTAGATCATAGCAACGATAATCCTTTTAAGTCTACAAGTAATCCACGAACATACAATGAATGGAGCGGGAAAAACAATTGTCTAGATTAAGACGAGTATCTTGGATAAAACTAACACAACTAAAAACTTTTGGGAATAAAGGAAAAAGAAACTTCTGAGGAAATAAAAGACAATGAGGAATGTAACTATGAACGGACAAAGGCATTCTATTGATCACATGATACGCAGTAAGAACTGCATCAGCCTACAACTATTGAAGTACCTTGGCCATTAGAGTTCTAATGACATCTAATAGATACGATGTGTGTGTTCAGCTATGTCATTTTGTTGAGATGTTCTGGGACAAGTTGTCTGATGAATAACTCCCTGAGCCTCACACAAAAGGGATACATCACGTTGAACATATTCAAGAACATTATCCGTACAAAACACACGCAATGGCTCACAAAATTGAATTTTTATTTCATTAAAAAATATTTTGATAACATCAACCACTTGAACTCTATCCTTTAAAAGATAAACCCAAGCTAATCTAGAAAAATCATCAACAAAGACAATAAAATACCAAAAACCTGGAACAGACTCAATACGACAAGAACCCTACACATCAAAGTGAACTAACTCCATGGGAATACGACTTTGTTTCTCCTGACGTAGAAGATATGACGACCGTCGATGTTTCCTAAGATAACAAGACTCACACTGAAAATTATTGACAAAAATAGACTTTAATTAAAGACTTTTTAACTTATCTACCGATGGATGTCCCAAACGATAATGTCACAGAAAAGAAGACTCAGTAGTAGGCAGACATAGTGGACTTCCTGCGACCATTGAGACAGTACAACCCATTAGTCTTAGTTGTGAACCAATCTGTTTCCAAGTCCATAGGTCCTATAGAAGAAGAAAAATGGGAAAAAGTATTACTACACAATGATGGTTTTTAGTAAGCTAGCTAACAGATAGTAAATTAACAGGAAAATTAGGAACATAGAAAAGATCACGAAGGGTTAGATCATTGGATAGAGACACGTCTCCTTGTCCATGAACAGGTGAACGAGTCGTATTAGCTACAGTAACAGAGGATGTGGAAATAAAGGACATAAAGAAAAAAGTATGACGTGTACCAGACATATGCTTTGACGCACCTGAATCAACTACCCAGTCTACATCAAAAGTCGTGAACAGAGCCTACATACCTGAAGGCGTAGTGTATGTGGCAGTGGCAATCTGAGCAGCTAAAGTGGAATGAGCTTGAAGAAGTCTATTTTACTCAGCCTAAATAATGATCACCGTGTCATCCTCACCTACTAGAGTTGATGAGGTGTCCTTTGTAACATTGATGGCCCAATCGGGTTTGCCAAATTTCGCCCAGCATCGATCCAAGGAATGATTCGTGCGGTCACAGTGATCACACTTCAAATTACCTCGTCGACCACTACGTCCTCCCCCTGAATCACGACCTCGGTCACATCCATGACCACGTCTGGAATTACGACCACGTCCGGAGGCAACCAAAGCGAACTAATCACTATACACTATAGGAGTCCTAGTAGCAATACACAACACACGAGAGAAAGCAATGGCCAGGGAAGGAACACCATCATTGCTAAGAATATTACCACGAACCTAGGAGGCCAACTCTGGTCGAAGAACAAATAGAAATTTGGCAATGGCAAGTTCTTCCTTATACTCACGCATAACAGTAACATCAAGCACAAGCGGCTAATAAATCTCAAGTTCATCCAAAAACACCCGAATAAAGGTATACAATTCTTAAACAAACTATTCGCCCTACCATAATTAAAAAAACTGATCATAAAGCTCAACAACACGTATGATATTCTTTTCATGAGCATAGGTGATTTTAGAAGTATTCAAGATTTTCTTTGCAGTGAAAAGCATGACAACGCCTGGAGAGATGTGTGATTCCATACTATTCATCAACCACGTAATGACTCTATAGTCAGAGGCCAGCCAATCATCATATTTCGAGGCTTTAACATCAGAAGAATCTTGGGTAATATGCTTGATTTTCTTGTGAGCACTAAGGAAAACTTGAATGGATTTTACCCAAATAAGATAGTTTTTGCCATCAAGTTTAATAGATGTACCACTAAAGTTGCGGAGTAAAACATCATGAGAAGTAAAGCCTGAGAAAAAAGCCATAAATCTAGTGATACATAGAGAGAGAGAGATTTTCAGTAGGACAACAAGAGAGAATCAAAGGTAAGACGCATAAAGCAACCTAACCAAGCATCACTCAATTGTGACTAGGATTACATATGTCACCGAAGGGAAAAACAAGCCCTGCCAGCCTGTGTGGTAGGTGCTGGAAGGAAAGGAGGGTCTGACAAGAGAGGGGAGGCCGACGGACTGGACTGGAGTGGCCGACAGGTAGTGTTGGAGGGAGAACAAGGATCGACAATGGCTGTTGTAGTGGCCGACAGGTGCTGGTGACAGAAGAGAGGTCAAGGACAAGGCTGGACAGGGAAGGGAAGGCCAACGATAGGGGTGTCGGCTGAAGGTGTTTTTGTTTTTTCCCTTTTTTAGGGTTAGAAAAAGAAACCTATTGCTCTGATACCACGTTAGAAGAAAGAAAACTAGTGTATTGCATTAATCAAGGACTGATTACATATATATAGTAGTTAGGGTATCCATATGACATAAACGGATATCTATATACCCATATATAGCTAACTAGTAAGTAGTAACTCTAACCGTTCTAATTCAAGCCAATGTATTTACAAATGCAATAATTAGAGGTAGAATTCACATATTATTTAAGAGAATAAAAGAAATATTTGTATTTACAATTTCAACAACAATAACAATGCTTTTATCTCATCTGGTGGGAGGTGGCAAACAGTCAATGTTTCACCAAGCATAAGAGTCAATTTTTTTAGGACTTGAACAAGCATAGAAAGCATGATAGCCCATTGTCACTGTAGAAAATAATGAACCTTCAGAAAAAGTTTAATCATTCGCCTTATGGGCTTTGGGAACCAGCATGGCAGCATCTGTAGCAATGAAGTATCACCTCCAGCAGAGGAAAAAATGGTATCACGCCATTTGAGATAATCAGCAAAAGCTGATTTGCCAAACGCTGCAGAAGAAAATTCCAACTCATGTGGCAAAAAACTTACAGAAAACAAAATTATGAAAATACTACAAGAAAAATTAGTCAAAATAAAGCTAAAAAAGCTACCAGTATTTGCACAGGGACTCAAAGGATAGTCGTATGTATCTTGTCCAAAGCAAGCAGAAACAAGTGTTCGCCAAAGAGTAGGGAATCGTTGAAGACCGTGTCTTAGATTCTCCAAGGTGCATTGAAAGGAATCACTATACTGCCTGCTTACACTCCCACAGCACAAGCATTTTTGGATGGGAAGAGGGGCATACATTAAAGTGGCTATAGCGGCAGTTTCTCCTCCTCCCTCGGCCATATCATCAATGGTTCTTACGATTTCATCAACCTCCATAACATCAAGACTGCTTTCTAAAGACATAGTTTGAGGGAAAATAGAGCGTGCATTGCACAATGATGCATCATATTCACACCCCTTTACCCTCAAAAAAAGCAGCCATTTTGCCCATTGGCATCCTCCCTGAAAATCAACAATTTATCATTAGAAAATGAGGTCCTCAAAGGTAACCATGAATGTACAAATGTACCAGAGAATATTACAAATGGATCCTAGGCCTGGAGATCAGTGAAGAAAGTGGTAAAAAAACATCCATGGTTTGATAGAAGGTAATAACATACTGTAAAATAATGTTGGGGTATTTACCCTTTGCTTGTCCTAGTGGTGGTGTTTGGCACATATATCAGCATATTTATCTTCAGCACTTATGGTCCCCACCTCCCTGCATCTTAATTAACTTTTAATCACTACATTATAAGGTCTTTTTCGTTTCCATGATTAATTGGTGAATCTTTGGTTTTCAACTTTAGAAACGATCTCTACTTCAGCTTGTATCACTTGTGAGTTATATGTACCATATGATTCAAGCAACTAAGTTATCCTCTTGCCCAGTATGGGTATTTGAAGAAGTATATGGTTCTTGAGATCTAGATGTAATAGAGACCATTTGTATATTAGTCATCTACTTCTAATGATAGACTGGAAAAGTAATTATTGAAAAAAATCTTAAACATGAACTGTGCAAAAATTAAATAAAATGACCAGTGTCAGAAAACACCTCTAACAGCTCAAAAAGGTGCAAATACACAATCTAGATATCATACGTAACACTTCCATGAGAAGAAATTAAAAAACTCGGTTCAAATAAATTGACACAACTTAGAAGTTGAGCAGCATGATCGTGTAGAGGGGTAGCTTGAACGTTACAAGAGCTACACCAATCAAATCCTATATTTTCATTCTTCGTTTCAATCCAGTGTGCTTCTTGAACTTAAATTAGATGACACAATTTATATCTCATCAGATTAAAAGATGAACGTAATATTCCCGATGCTTTGAAAATATTGACAGTATGTGAGACAATTAAATATAACAGATATCTAAGATTTGACCATATCATTGTTGATTGTAAGCAACTATGGCATATGAATCACCACATTGAATTAAATTTAGGAAATTTCTAATTGACAGGTTTGATGATTTAGCTTGCCATGACTAAGTTGAATATAACATATTTTCCTCAAGGTGCACAGATAGTTTTAGGAAATCTTGTATTCATAAATCATAATAACATAGATGACAACATGATTACCGAACATCAGTCCATCCCCTATTAAATCATAAAAGAACACGTAGATCCTAGGTAGGCCCTCGAGGCCAGCCCCACTTTATGCTTTTGATAGCTATACAACTATGTTGCATGGAGAAAAAAGAACAGCACTTACTGATACATGAAACAACTATATCATGCCAATTGTCTAGATGATTTAATTTGTACATTCACCATCATAGCATAAAAATATCAAGCATGTAATAGTGTGGATCACACAGAAAAAAAAAGTGATTATTAAAACTCTGCAATCAAGTTTAGAAATAATTGCAATGCATAAATTATTTTTTTAACAAAAGTTGGTTGCAATTAGTAATAGACTTACAGCAGTTTCTAACAGCAAAGAAAGAGAATCTTTGTCTAGGGCCAATTTGTGATGATCCAGGTACAGGTCTAGAAAGTTTGGCAAGTTATACTGTGTGCAATGATGTATAACAAGCTTATGCAAAGCATCCTTCATATCCTGCTGGAAACTGTCACTGATTTCTGATGAATGCATATCTGAGAATGTCTTAGCTCTTGCATCGTACCCAGATACCGTGGAAATTTTAGACTTGCAGACAATCAAATCTGAACGAGAAAGAAGTGGTATAATTTCTGCTGAACTTTCCCAGAATGTCTTTAAAAAAATAGACTTCTTTGCAAGCTCTTGTTCCACAAGCATTTTCATTTGTGAAGAGCAAACACTGGAAACTGAGAAGTTGAGAATTTTGATATTGGGTATGAGCAAGCAAACGGGTTCCAAGTCCTCATGAGAATAAGATCCATCTAATTTGATTATTAGAGTTCCTTTCGAAAAAGAGGATGCAGGAATTACATCTAGGCTTTTAACAACTTCTTGCCAGTCATTGTGTGACATATGGTAGTCAAGTTCTGACTCCCAGGGTATTTGAATTTGCATACCATGTGGCTGATCAAGCACTATCTGCAATAACAATTTCATAGAACCCTAAGATTAAAAAGCATAAATAAGGATATATAAAACCATGAGTCAGAAGCACCAGGTACAATGGTGATAAGATCCACTAGATTAAGATATTTCTGTTTTATATTCCTCAGAAAAGAAAACGTGACAGCATCGCACTGTATAGCATAAAGTGATGAACTGGCAAACTTGTATATTCTATGATGACTCAATGAGTAAGACAATCAGCACCAGCTTCATAATGGTTACTGTCTTGACTTAGCGTATTGAAATTCACTTGCCTTACCTCCGAGTGACTCAAAGATCATGAGCACAGAGTACATCAGCAAAACACCATGACTTAGATGAACAATTTTGAAAATAAGAAGACACGTGCAACAATGATTTTTAGTTTGTAGCAAAACCACTGTAACACCAGATTTGATGAAAAAAGTAACATTACAAAGCATGACTTGCAGATATTTTTGGTGGAAGACACCCATAGCAATTTTAAAGGAGTTATAGCTACATTGCAAGGAAAGTTACATTTCTAAAGTTGGCAGCATGGTAAGTTGGTATTGCAACTATACATTATGCAAGTGAGACAGAAATCAAACTCTTCAAAGAAATGGGAATAAGGAACAAAAGTAATATATCTTACTCGGTCTATGGTCCTTTGGTCCCAGGCCTCAGACCATACAGCAGCACAAGCCCAGTAACCAGCGTGAACATCATTATGATCAAAAGCAACAGCAGGTTCTATGTCGGTATTTGCCCAAGAACCAGTAACAACTCCATCAATGTCCCCACAATGGATACTAAAATTATCCAGCAAATTTACATTCAATGAAAGCCGATCTCTTTCTGATAAATGAAATCCGGAATGGCATTCTGTATGCTTCCCCTGTCTCCACATATATGTTTCCCAGAAACAACTACTAGGATACAACCTCTTTTGCAATTGAAGAGGAAGACAGGAAGTCCAAGTGAATGTGAAGACCATGTTAGAGAAGAGTATTAGAATAATCATGTTAAGCATGTGCAAAGTTTTAAACACACACCTCAATAAGGGATATTCTCTCCAGTGTCATTAATTCATGGGACTTCAAGTATCCAAGTGCTTCTATTTCATTGGCAATTTGTGAACGAATTGATCTCCTCACTGTACCAAACAATAATTGCCTGAGACAGACTTCAATATCCTCCCCAAGCCTCTGTAACGCAGCGATAGCTAGCTTACTTTCTCCCTGTAAGTGGTGCATCATCAGGACACAGATGAAACCAAATTGTGGCAAAAATAAATACAAAATAGTCAACTACCTTTAGAAATAAGTCATAGGCTATAGCTCTTCCAACATCATGTACTTCAGTAAAAATATCATGAGGCTCTTTCCCAGTGACTACTTCTTTTGAACGCTGAAGGTGCAGCTGAAGAACTGCCAAAGGGAGGCGATCTGTGTGCAAGGCATCTCTAACCACAGTTGCTAAGTCAAAATTATGCATACCCCAACGTGCAATCATATCCTTATGATTCTCAGAAGAAATCATTTTTCTCCTCCCTTTTCCACCTTCAGTCACGAAGATAGCAGGCTCATTGGCATTCACAGGTCCTGAAGATTCCACTGCAACTGATTCAAGCTTGTTGTCATTAACACCTGCCAAATCGGGCGTTAAAAGTTCTGCTTCCTCTTTGTTTTGAATATCGAAAGCATCCGTTGCACCCAATGAAGCAACTTCCATTGTCGGGCACTGCAGAGGAGATTCATCCTTTGAGAATCTTTTCGTAGTCGGATCGGACACATGAATATCGTCTTCCTGCTCCAAAGTATGAAATAATTGTCCATAGTCAAACACAAACGAAGAAAACTAATGTTACATCTAAGTTATAATAGGAGGCAATATGAGAAGACACCAACACCATACCATTGTTTGACTTGAACTTCTTCTTTTTGCAATCAGTCGACTTTGAATATTTCTTATGATCTCTAAGAAGTAAGCCATTTCCTCAAGTCTTCTTAAATTATCAGTTTTGAATTTCTGTGAATCCTGATGTTGGTTAGATATACTTGGGTCCTTGTCAAGGCTGTGCTTGATATTCTCTTTCTCATACTCTACCAATCCGTATCTTCGAACCATTTTAGTTGCAAAGCAGGCAGCTAAACACAAAAATCTATAACAACACAAAAGATGGATTAGTAGCACTAAAAAGCATTATGGAGGAAGCATTAAACAAGGTCAGTATTTAAATATTAGAAAAGTGCTGTCTTGTGGATGTTACAATAATAGAGTCCTATCATGCAAGAAAAATGGTTCTTCTATACTTTCAAGAACACAATTACAAGTCAATGCAAAAGTTTTCGGTAATTTCAAATGACCACCCATGCACTATAGATGATAAAGCATATAAAATACATACCTGGCCGCAGAAGCTACTTCACTATCACTGCCAATCTTACAAAAAATCTGATAAACAGAGGCAAAAAGCAACCTCAGGATGCCTTCTTCTGCAAGATTCACATCCGCAAGCATATCCAAACATCTGTGTCATGCCATCAACAAAAAAACACAGCCATGGTTTACCACCATGAAAAATTGTATTTCAAGAGCCTACATTTATGGGTGCTTTCTAAATGCTGAAGAAGGAATTTATTTAGGGTGCAAAAAAAAATCAAATCCCTGAAATCAACATTGCAAATGGACATGAAATCATTGTTACGCCCAGGATCAGATCTACTTATTCAAACTGAGTTAAACGATTGCCATCTTTGAAGTTTTTTCACTAGAGTTTCATAAAAGGATGAAAATAATACTGAAATTGCACAGGTCAAAAGGATGAAAATAATACTGAAATTGCACAGGTTAGAGTTCCGTAAAAGAATGAGAATGAAGCCAAAATCGAGCATGTACTTTCCTATTCTTCTATGTTATTGAAAACAAAAATAGCCATCGATGTTAAAGCATACAGTTCCTTGTTTTATCAGTAACTGCAAATGTAGAAATTTATCAAGCACACAAAATTTTTTGGGTTTCAAAAATAACATTTGAAGTACAAATGAAATAACAATTATAGGAAGGTCAAGGAGGATGAAACCTAATGTACTCATCAAGTCCTATTTCCTATGTCACTGCTTCACATGGAGGATGAAAATGTAAGGCTCACTGTGCAAGTTTTTTTAAGCAGTGACTCGCTATACAAGCTGTATCTAATGAATATTTCATCTTTGAGCATCTTTGAGCTTCTTTGGTAAGAATTCCTAATGAAAAACTACATAAAGCTAACAGGTCATTCGCATATTCTTCCACTTGATTGGGAAAAAAAATCAACGCAGAGCTTACAATCCATTGTTTCTATCAACAATACTTTTTCTTTTCATGATAATCACGGCAGAACCATCAACCAAAACAAATTCTTAATTCAGGCTGTCGGTTGGTTCATGTTAATTTGATTGTTTGTGTTTTCTTTTAAATTACACTGCACTACTTGACAGCCTCAAAAACATGGCATTACTGGCTACCAAAGGCAAACAAGTTTGGGGCCAGTTGGACACAAATAAGTGAGATGGTACCATCAAAATGATTACCATTATAAATTCCAGGTTCCTGATTACTATAAGTGACGATAACTCTACAAGGAGCAGCTTTAGTAGGTGAACATGAGAACACCATCCACTGAAAACAAAAAAGTTACACTGTGAGCTCAAATTATCAACCTCATTTTATAGGACACAGGTTCCCATGTACTTTTGAGCATTTTAGGTTTTTGCTAGAGAATGATAATCTTCTTAAAAAGAACCATGATGTAGAAGTCATTCAAACAGCAGTTTGACAGTTTTCAAAGTAGAAAAATGAATTCTTTGCAACCATAAGATGTGCACCTCTGATGCAATTAAAATTGGGTTCAGCTCCAATTCTATCGTCTTCATTATCTTAATTCATCTATCCACCTTTTGTGCTAATAACAATTCCTTCTCAACAATAATCGAAATAGACTATCATAAGTAAGCTGATTTAAGTAAAAAGTCACTAGCTTACCTCTCTATTTCATCCAACTTTATATAATGCAACGCCAACTGCATTCGACGAATTCGAGAAAGTTCCAAGTTCCATCCTGCAGTAGATTGACAAAAGAAAGCTTTCTATTTAAATTAAGACAACTAGTGCCATAGATCAAAATCTAGAGAGCCTCCCTTATTCCTTTTATCAAGCATAACGATGCAAATCAGGCTATAGTGAGCTCTAATATGCAAGTCAAGCGGTTCTGCTTTCACAGTCTGAGAAGTGCATTGTTGGAACTGGGTTGGAATGCCAAGTGGCCTTGGATTTGGGAGTCTCCTCGATGGTGGAACATGAGGGAAAGATCATTTATACTGATACTCACAAATGTGTTTTTTTTTTTGAGCGGCGAAGGCAAATTTCATTAAAACTTGGAATGCAGAAGTACAAAGGAACGGAGTCTATCCAGAACATAGAACACCAAATAAAATCAAAGCAAGTTCCAAGAAGGAACTAAGGGGAAACACAAGCGATAAAACAAAAAAATGCCACTACAGTCAGATTGAGAGAGCGCAGTTCTCATAGAGCTACCAAAACTTCTAACCATGCAACAATCACCACATTGGTGCCCATCACAATCTGGTGATGAAGAGGACCATTCAATCACAAAATAATTTTATCAAGTAATTAGAATCGATAGGCGTACAAATCTTTCATTTGAATAAATTGAAATCCTTCTTATTGGATGATCGTGACACTTCCCAAAGATCGAAATTCTTGATCAATGGAGGACCAATATTGCCATTTTTGTCTAATAAGATAAGATACCAAAGTGGATGACGGACCCATTCCATGCTAGAAATAATCACAAGAAATCCTTTGATAATGTGGATTCCTATTTCTCAGTGATATCCACAATCGAGACAATTGATTGAATCCCGTGAAAACATTTCAAAGAAGTTCATTGATATCTTATTTTTATAAAGCAAATTGACTTCAATTCGTGAATAAACCATGTCACTTTTGGTTCTATTGTTACAAAAGATTTTGGTGATAAATTTGGGATATACTTGTCACAATAGTACCAAATGTCGATGCGTGTCATCGAAATTTTGTCGACACATGTCTTATTTTCAATTTACTGACATAACTCCGACACAATAACGACATTGAAGTTTTATGAACAAATGTGAATTTTTTTTACTATGTTTCCACTGACATGATATCGATGTACCGATATTTTGCCGATACGTGTCTGTTTTTCAACTTATCAAAGTTCAACACGAAACCAACATTTAGAACCTTGCTTGTCACACAAGAAGGTTATTGTGAGGTGGTACGTGGGTCTTTTCATGGTGCAATTTGCAACCACTTGCCAAGGTGTCACAATCTGGTAATGGATTAGATCTAGAGGCTGAGATGGTAGATTGCAAGGTGCTATTCTGGGTAAGGAGCAGGCAGTTAGATGTGGCTCTTGCTTGACTATCTCCCTCAGGCACCCTTTCCTTCTTTTTCAGGTTGGAAATTGTCTAAGCTATGTGATTCATGAAAGGCCTTGGAGAGAGTGAGAATCATGCCTTCTAACTTTGCTTCTTGACTCTCTGGACCCTTGCAGTTCTCCATTCCAAATCCACAAATTCTATCAGGTTGCACAAGGATGAATAGTCATGAAGGTGGACTGAAGGAGATGGGCTGGGATGAGAGATCTCGCATGTTTCTTTCGTGAGGAAGGGGAGGAAAATGTGGACCATTTGTTTCTCTCTTGCAGGATTCAAAGGTGCTTGGGAGGAACTTCTTCCTTTTCTCAAATGACAGCATATTTCATCATGATGGAGGAGTTCCATTCAAAAATCATAACACGGATCAATGAAAAGATGAAGGTGGTTCCCATTCCAGTACTACTGTTGCACGCCACTCCTTGGAATATCTGGCTGCATCGGAATAGGATTGTCTTTGTCTGTCAGCTTCTGTAAAAGATGTGTTCAGATAGGAAACTATTAAGTGTCCGCGAAGTGGCATTCTTGACTTAGCCTTTTCTTCTCATTTTGATGCATTTTGTATTTTGATTTTCTTTTTCAATTTATTGTAGTTGATCTCTTTTAATGATGCTTTTATTTGTAAGGAAAACCATTCCATACTTTATCTCAAAAAAAAATTATTAGGTGGTTTTGCAAGGCTGTGGCAGCTTCAGTGTCTCCTCCCTATAAGGGTGCTAAGAAGAACTATTCTCCTTAATTGAAACTTATCTAGACAATTTGCTTGTTGATGAAGGTCCAGTTTATTGCTTAGCAGATTTCATATGAGTCCTGATGAAAGAAGCTATATAACAAAGAGATTTTGCTTTGTTTAGAAGACATCACTTCCGACATGGTGCACTGTAGGACGATGCTTGCTTGGTAAATGAAATCCATCCTATCCTTTCCTTCAAAAAGACATGGGACACTGGAAGACCAGAAACATTTTTCCCCCACATGTGGCAACAAGTGGTGTAGGGGTTGTTGCAAGGTCAAGTGGGTTCCCATGTAATGTGGGTGTCGGCCATCTAGGTTGAGATTTTGAAGGCTTTTCCAGTCATGTTCTACATTAATACATCTCTGTTGCACCTTCCACAAGGATAAGGTAGTATACAAAAAGTTCAAAGGAAGGGATTTGTTGGAGGCAGAAATAGGAAAAATAAGAGGTAATCTATTATTGCTCATGTGTGTGTGTGTGTATATGAGAAACTAGATACCCTAGACATAAACGGATATCCAATAACCTATATAACTATAAAGACTTAACAACACATGTATTATATCTCTAACACACTCCCTCAAGCTGGAGCATACATATCAATCATACCCAACTTGTCACACAAAGACTTGAACATCCCAACACTAAGATCCTTAGCAAAGATGTCCGCTAACTGCTCTTAAGACTGAATGTAAGATATAGAAATAACTCCCTTCATCACTAGATCTCTCACATAGTGACAATCAACCTTAATGTGCATTGTAATTTGTACGCTCATCAAAGGTTAGATTGTTTGCAATGAATATAGCAACCTGGTTATCGCACTGCATAGACATAGGTAGCTCAACACTAAACCCAAGTTGCTACAAGAGTGACTTGAGCCACATCATCTCACAAGCAGTCTGAACTATGGATCTATACTCTGCCTCAACACTAGACCTTGATGCTACATTCTGCTTCTTGTTTCGCCATGTGACAAGATTGCTACCGACATAAATACAGAAGCCAGATATAAATTTCCTATCCCCACAACCTCCTACATATCCTGAGTCAGAATAAGCCATAATCTCTGTGTAATCATTCTTTCTATATACTAGACATTTACCTAGAGTCCCTTTAACATAAGACAGAACACGTAGAACTCTCCTCGATTTATACATAAACCGGCTCATGCATAAACTGACTCATGCATAAACCGACTCAGCTTAACTACGTATGAGATATTAGACCGAGTCACTGTTAAATAAATAAACTTTCTGATCAACCGTCTGTACTGACAAGGGTCCTCTAACAAGTATGAACTGGTGTCTTAGAATACCAATGTCTGCTCAATCGGAGTACTCTCTGGTTTGCATTCTAGAAAGCCTATTTCATGTAGAAGATCTAGGACATACTTCCTCTGTGACAGTGTCATCCTTCCAGGCGCATAAGCAAACTCAATCCCAAGAAAGTAACGTGACTTTCCCACATCCTTTGTGACAAAATAAGTTTGGAAATGTTATTTGATGTCTGCAACATCCTTCATATCACTGTCTGTCACCAATATATCATCCACATACACTGCCAGAATAACGTATCTACGAGTAGTTCTCTTGTAGAAAACTGAGTAGTCAACAGTACATCTCTGGAATCCCCCAGCTAGAACCACTTAGCTGAACTTCTCAAACTATGTCCAAAAACTCTGCTTGAGGTCATAAATTACTTTCTTTAGTTTACATGCATGATCCTCCTCTTGAGCAACATAACCTAGAGATTACTCTATAAATACAGACTCGATCAGATCACCATATAGAAAAGTATTCTTGACGTCCAATTGGCACAACTCCCAACAATTGTTAAGAACTAGAGAAAAAATAAAATTACAAAAACGAAAATGAAAACGAGGATGAAGAGACTCATAGAAAATAAAATGTGAAATAAGATGAGCAGTTGAAGAGTGAGTACCTTTCCTAAAAATAATAAGAATATCTGAAGAACTGAGAGGTTGATTTGCATCTATAGAGGAGACTGGTTCAGTGATGATAGGCTCTGATGGTTGCTGATAGCGTCGATAGACTTGTAAGGGACGAGAATTTGTTTGTTACACAATAAAACCACCTTAGGAGTCGACATCCTGCAACTCAACAACAGAGAGTATGGGAACAGACACAGTAGAGAAAGGAGTGTCATCAGAGTAATGTAGAGACTCAAAATAAATAACATTATGAAACAAAACACCACCGAGTAGAAGGATGAAAACAACAATAATCTCTCTGAGTTCTAGAATACTCAACAAAAACACACTAGATGGACCTTACAGACAACTTATCAAGTCCGAGAGTGAGATCCTGAACAAAGGCCACACAACCAAAAAGTCTGGGAGTTAAACTAAACAGACTTGAGTCACACTTCAGACGTCGAAGAGGAACCTCATCTCCTAGAGGAGTAGGCGGTATCCTATTAATGAGATAAGTAGTAGTGAAAACAATATCAAATCACAAATATTTTGGAACATGCATATAAACCATGAGGGTACGAATAACATCTAAGATGTGTCTATGTTTTCGTTCTGCAATCCTATTTTATTGTGAGGTGTGAAGACATGAAGTCTGATATATGATTCCTAGTGAGGCACAGTATAATCCAATCCTAGACTAAACAAACTCAAAGACATTGTCAATACGTAAAAGTGATATTAAATTGATTTTTTATTTCTACCAAAAAGATTTTGAGTACATCATAAATATGACCACGACCTTTGAGCAAATAAACCTAAGACACTCTTGAAAAATCATCAATAAAGACTATATAATATCTATAACCCAACACTCATGGAATCCTAACAAAACCCTAGACGTCATAATAAACTAACTCAAACATAATAGGACTCGACACAAGACGCAAATGTCTAAATGAAGTATGATGAAGCTTACCTAACTGACACGACTTATAATTAAAATGTGAGAAAAAACACCATAGTAAGGTTTACTGAAGTTTCTGGTGAGATGAGTGACCTAACCGGTAGTGCTACAAAGATAACGGCTCAGATGTAAATGTTATAGATGTTAATCCTTGAAATATATCATCACCAACCAGCAGGTACATACCATTCCCTCGCTCACGATCCAAACCAATACTCTTTCCCATTTGTAAATTCCGAAAGGTACAATGAAAGGGAAAGAATGTGACATAACAACTTAATTGTTTGGTAATTACACTAATTGGCAACAAATTAACAAGACACAAAAGGAATATTTTTATGATATAGTAGTGAAGAGACTTGCACAACTCCTTCACCTTAGACAAGACAAGTTCGACAATCTGTAATTGCCACAAATCGAATATCAGACAATTAAGATAAACAAGTAAACAAACTTTGACATGTGTGAGAAAGCATCGGAATCAATAATCCAGGAAGTATCCCTAGATGCAAAGAGAACACTATTACCTGAGGAGATAGCTTCAGTAGCAGTAACAACAAAGTCAGTGACCATTAACTGTTGAAGTCGCTTATAATCAGCCTGAGACATGGTGAAGGTCTGCTCGTCGCTGGTTGAGGCCACAAGTGAGCACTCTGTAGTAACACGTGTCGTCTGTGGTCTACCAATCAGATCCCAAGATCTATACACTCGATGTCCTAGTCGTCCACAATGTGTGCATTTTAGACGTCCACCTTCGTCAGATTGACAACGACCACCATCTTGAGAACCACTACAGCCATATCCTTTAGTAATGGCCATTGTTGAAAACTCTGGAATTGAAGTAATGGTTCCTGTGAAGACTCATAATGCCTTAGAGAATGCACTTTGTAAATCTAAACATTGTTTGCACTCAAAATCAATCCTCGAATCTGTGAACTGAGATCAAAATTCAAGCTGAAGAGATAAATGACTACTGTAAGTTCTTCACGGTATTTCTTCATACATCGCTGATAAGAGACTGATACATCTCAAACTCATGAAACAATACATGTAAGTG